>VWZK01009297.1:238-17198 GCA_013396935.1 Baryphthengus martii
CTTTCTAACTGAAAGAAATTAAGAGTGACTAAATGCAGCCTGGGTGTAAGTTTTTGCAGCAGAGCATGAAGTCTTCTAGGAAATGTCAGCAAAATGTTATTTAGTCCCTTTTTACTACCTATTATAGAGAGATGCAATCTAGGCTGACTCAGGCTTCTATTGCACACTGATTGCAGGAAACGAGACTGATTCAGGCAGTTACAGTATGCAAAGGTCAGCATCAACCTCCTTCTGACATTTAGTAACTTGCACAAACATCAATAGTTGCTTTCTTAGACAATTGCTGTACTTTTCAGTGGTTCTTGCAAGAAGTAACACCCTAGTGAATAAACCTCTCCATTACCCAACTTCTTCTCAAAATGTGCTGTGTCCTGATACTGGTTGACTCATGGATACTGTCCAAGAACCTCTGCTTATTTCGGCTATCACTAACAACACTCTAAATTAACCAGTAAATCAATTTGTTCTGGTTTTGATCTGATGGCAGCTTAATAATTTGTAGTGCTCCTTTTATGTTTATTTTCTTTTGGTCGTTTTTGAATTGCAGTAGTTGATCAAATGACAAACTGACCCTGCATTATATATAGCCCTCTATCTATACCGGGGACAGCTCAGCCACTCACTATTTCTTCCTCTTACACTCTGTATCACCATTTTATATAAGCCCTGAAAAGAACTGTTCTAGGGAAGAAGGAAAGTATATACTGTTCTTGACTGTTCTGTTACTGCCTAGACTTTGCGAGAGTGGCATAGATTCAGCATAACTAAAATACAAGGAGAAGGAGGTAAAATTATTCTTCCAGTTAGTTGTATCACTAACAAGATATGGATATATCATAAAATATATAGTATGGTACACATTCTAAACTCCATTTTCTTAAATTAGTTTTATATTCATGTATATAGCATGTAACAATATTTATACCCAGTAGTCATAAATATCACATGTAAGCATATAGACTGTCAGTTTTCTGCCAAACTTATTATGTTCCTTTCACTTTTTTTCATCCCATGGGAACATTAGTTTTACCCTTGCTGTTGCTTACATATCTTTGATAGGAAGTTAGCTTAATCAAGATCCTTAACAAATAATGCCCATCTCTAAATTTCACAGCTCTTATCAACGCATATGACAAAGCTTTGTACTTCAAAATCACTAAGACAAGTGTTCTGATTTCTCAGTGTATTTAGCAGCTATCAATTTACTATCCACAGTGAAAGTACAGCTGTTAACTACAGCTACTGCTCTTACCAAAACTCGGTTGCTTTACATGCCAAACAATAAAAGGTAAGAGAAGATGTGTTACTGCTGTTCCAGTATGATTACAGCTCTCTTGTCTGATATGGTGAGTATGACAGAGAACAATAAATAGGTAAGAGTGTTATCACTAAAGTATCATTATATATCTCTAATCCATGTCAGGAAGGATGGGCTTACAGTCTTTACTTAAGAGGTGGAATTCAAGGAGTGATTTATGAGAAAATAAAGTAAAAACTATACACATTTTCATTTGGAGGATTTTTTTTTTCCTCAGTGCTAAGGAATAAACATGAACAAAACCCCTGCAAACACACTGAAGGCAGAGGCAACAATCTCAGCTAGTATCGTGAGACTGGAAAATCACATAAGACATATTAGGGCAAGTCTCAATGGAGCCCTCTTCTTTAAGTGTGGTCAAAGATAGAAAAATAATGAAAGGGTGCAAAGCCATGTGATAGAAAAATGGTTTTAGCAGCTGTGTCCTTAATACTCATAATGAGGGAAATCAGTACAGCTGGCATCTGATCCAAACAGCGATAGTACATGACCCGTAAAGTATGTGATCATGATAGTCTTCTCAGAACAAGGCACATCTTTCTCACTTAAGAAGTTCAGGAAGGAATTAGAAGTAAGTTAAAATAAAAAGCTGCTTGAAATATAGCTCTTTAACAGGACTTTGTTATTCTAATTTAGAAAACAAAGTTAAGTTACTGGGAAAAACACAGTAATCACGCAAATACAGTTGTGTTTTGGAAGCAAATACTGCGCGTATTTCAGAGGGGCATACATTCAGAGTGTATTTCTGTTGGTCATCACTGTGATGACTAACAGAAATGCTCAGTGTTTTTCAGAAGTGTCAGGATCAGCTATGTTGATCAAGAGCTGCAGGAAGTGGAGAGTGGATAGATCTAGAGCCACACATGAAACTTTTTTACCTCTAGTTAGTTCTTTTTACAAATAGCTCAGAGCTGTATTATGTGAGAATAAAAGAGATATCGGCATTGTAGAGAAAATGTAAAGCCTTAATCTTCATTTAGAAGGTATGCCCTAAGTACAGCAAAGTGATCTAAGGAGTTTTATGCATAGAGTATTGCTGCAAGAAACTGCTGGGCAAGGACAGTCTTCTTATCACAAAAAAACGACAGAGGAATCTAAATATGGCTAGACCAGGAAGCACAGCAGTTGAAATAAGGAGTATTGGGAAGGAGTTAAATTAACTTTGTATAACCTCACAGAAAATGTTCAGTTTAAGTTTTGGGCAGTGCCTGAGCCTTAGGGAGAAGTTAAAATTTGCTTCAAATCCAGTTGTAGAAGCAAGTTCGTATTTGGTTCTAATTATTAGATTAAATGTGATTCTTGTTTGTTTCAGTCCCTCACATATTGTCATGGTGTAAACATTTTACTGGTAACATTATTGTGTTTTATGTAAATATGGAGAATTTTCTTAACTTGAGCCAGATCACTTTTAAAACCAGCACCACGTAACAAGGATGGCCCTAATTAAACAGAGGACAGCTGACAGTACTATTGCAATACATAGAATTCTTGTGCTGTTTCCTGTCTGGTTTTTATTGAGCATGAAATCCACAACAGATTTCTTGCCACCTAGGTAGAACTGAACAAGACACACTCTCACTCTTATTCTTCCCTGCAAAGGCATATAGCTGGTACTGTACGGAGCCACAGCATTCACTGGACTGTACAGCAGTCTGCGTTTACCCAGGCATACACTATGCAGCCTGTACCAGCCCAAGTGCTTCCGCAGTAGATGTTGAGACAGATTACCACACATGGTCAGCCAGACCTCTATCACTGAACATCCTTTATAAAATCCATTAGAGAAGAAGTTCTGCCCTTTGGCAGCTGTTCTCAGATGCCACACAGCGTCAGACTTCACTCTGGAAGAATGGCAACATAAAGTAAGAATGGAAGTAGTTTGCACAGAGGGAAAAGGGCAAATAGAGCTGATGTAGTCAGTGTATTATATGACATGTCCGCTTAAGGACTCCACTCTGCTCTAAGCTTTGCTTCCTACAAAGAACAATACAAGGAGGAGGAAAGAAAGCAGAAAAAAAAAAAAAAAAATGAAATCAAAACACAAGAGGAAAAATGCAGAAGTAGAAAACACAGGAAACTGGCTGTGCACTGGGTTGATAGACCTGGGTTGGTGCAATTATCTGTGATTGCAGTGACCAGAAGAATTCCATCAGTTTAAGAAACAATCTAATCTTTCACTGCAAACACGTGACACTGTTCAATGAACCACTGCTTCCATGCCACTATGACTGTTGTACCATTGACCATTGACCAAGAGCAATTGTGTGACCAATAGGTTTATACACACATTCAGATACAGAAATTTTCAGTTAACTGCTTTTGCAAATAAGACTATTAATCTTGTTCATCTGTCTTTCAAAAAGCATGAAACTAGAATATCACTTCATCTTCACAAATGAATGTATTGTAGGATATATTTAGCTCGATCAGTTTGTAACTGAATGTAGCCAAACTTGTGTTTGACTAAAGCATATCCTCTTGAAAATGATCTTATTTTGACAGGAGAGAATCTAATTTTGTCCCAGCTACATACTCTGTTTAAAATATGTCTTTGTCTTTAATGAGAATCTTATTTTCAACTCTACTTTTTTCCACTGAGGCTAAAATGCAGAGACAGAAAATGTTATAATCTCTGTGAATGACCAGAATCAAGTCACTTTCAACGTTTTGAAACAGACAGGATTCTTTCAGCTGTTCAGCATAAACACATGGCTCCTCCTCTGACTCTTTTGTTTATGGCAGCATTTGTAGTGTTTACAGTATCCTACCATGCAGAACCAAACCAAAGCTTTCTAGCTTTAGCATCCATAGTTTGAGGATGAGATTAGTTCACCTTTTGCTGTAGAATGCTTTTTTATGAACTTAGTTTGTACAAGTATGTTAGAATTTTATGACCAGGTAATTGATTAAAATCCAGAATAACAGCAGGCCTAATATGTCCACTTCTGGAACTCTTGTCTAAATCCTCTGTGCAGTTGTTTTTCTCCAATTGCTACTTTTTGCCAATCAGTACATCATTTAACAAGTGTTTTACTCCTATTTCACAATATTAACTTTGTAAACTGCAATATGATATGACACGATACTAAATGGAAAGGTTATAAAATGTAGTATACCTACACAGTTACTTTTATATATCAAACTTATTATCTTATTAAAGAAAATCTAGACTTTCATAAGGTCTAAATTTCCTTTGAGGCTTCTTAGCTATTATTATGCTTTCATTCCCTGTTTCATAAATCCTATAGCAGGAATTACATAATGCTGGCTGGGGTATAACCCTCTGGGTTATCCTACATGCCTTTCTGATGAATTACAATTTTGTTTGTTATGTATAAGGAATCTGATTTAATTCAATAATTTTGAATGTATTCTGTGTAGATAGTTCCTTAAGAATCCAAAGGATTAAGAAAACAAAACCTATCATCATTATGCCTAACTGGCTGCTCATAGGTCCACATCTCCATTCTCACTGAATTTGCAAATGAGCTGAACATTATTCACCTGATCATTAAGAAAATGGTTTCCTGTAGGAATATAAAAAAAATAAGAATATCCATGTTGGTTTTGTTGCTTATGAATCATCAATAATTAGTCATGCAAAATTTGGCAGTTTATCCAGTAAAACAACCAAGCAATGAATTACTGAATATATTACTAATTTATAGTTAATTTTCTATTTACTTAGTACTTACTATTTTTATCAGTGATCTGGAGATACAAAAGTGCTAATTTTCTAATCCAGACCTTCTGTGTAAAGTATAACCCATTACCTAGACTATCCCTGACAAAAGTTCATCCAGCCATTTCAGAGTATCTATTTATGGAACTTCTCCTGTTTTTTCGAGTGGCCTGCCTGGGTGTTGAATTGGCCTTTTGATGTGGAAGTTTTTGTTACTATCTAACAAAAATGGCCCTTGCTGCAAATTAATCTAGCTAATTCATATATTGCAGGGATAAAAACACTTGTTCACCATCTTCTTTACAACAGCCTTTATGTGTTTGAAGCCTTTTGACATATTCCTTCTTCATTTTTCTTTTCCAGACTAAACAAATGAAATTCTTTCATGCTTGCTTTGGAGGTCATGTTTTCTAAACTGCTTATCATCTGTGTTATTTACGATAAGTTATCTCCAATTTCTGTTTCTTTCAATAAAAGTGTCCCTTCACAAAAAAGTGTTCACGGCTCCAGATAACACGAAATAAACACATCCTAAATCTAACAAGAGACATGCTTTTAATAACTTTTGAGAATACCATTTGCCTTTTTTGTAAATGAACATTCACTTGTATGTGTGTCCCAAATTTGTTTCCCATATTTGCCAAGCCAGTCCTTGCCCATTTCCTATTTACGTAGTCAGTGAATGATATGTAAGATGGTTTTCAACCATCTGTGACCTCACTTTATATTAGTTTCACTGAGACCGTATGTCCTTAGCTTGCTTGATTATGGAACAGAGGACTGCATGGAAAGCATCCAACCAGTGCAGATAAATATTAACCCATACTGATATTTCCCATTCAGAGCCAAAATTCCCATAAACTCAGAATCTCCTCTCTCTGTTCTCCAACCTCTCTCCCTACAGACTTCTATCTACCTCCTGTCTGCCTCTGCTCTAACAATTTAGTTAACAGGTTTGCTTCTTGAGATCCAAAATATAAGAGTCAAGATAAATTGGCTGTGTTTTTATATAAACTTCATACAGGCAAGTGTTTACTTTAGTTAGTTTACTCTAACATGTAACATGTGTAACATGTTTACTTTAACACTTGCCAAGCCTGTGTCTAAAAGACAGCTAATTGCATCTATAATAATCTAAAGCAATCCTACACATCCCTGGTATCATGGATTAAATATCTGGAAATAAGCAGTTAGCTTGCCTGTTGTAACAGGCCATTTTCTGAACATTACTCCCAATATAACATAATATAGTACAGAAAAAACATGAACATCTGTCATGTTTATGAGCAGCTAATTAATTGAGGTTAGCACTAGAAAGCCTTTTAGGTTTTTGCTTCTCTGCCTTAGGACAGGAGTGATTAGGATGCAGCACATCGGTGAAATGCACCACATATATCTTGTGAGCATGCAAATGGCTGTTCTTATGTTTAGTAGGAAAACACAAATCATAGGACTCAGAACTCCAGCAATAATTCCGTATCAGTCTCATAAAAGAAATAGACATTTCAAGACGGGATAAAATAACACAAGAGTAAAGAAATAGCTGTACGTGGTTGCAACAAAAAAAGCTGTCGTTTTTGTAAACATAGCTACATCATACCACACAGGTATTGTGCATCAACTAAATCACATTATTCATACTGTTTTCCTCCACTCTTACTGTATTGTCTTTTTACCTACTAGTCCTACTTGACAGTATAGTTCTATTATTTTGCCTTGCATGATTCTTTTCACACAACTTGTACAGAACAACCAGGTGACCAAGCCCAGTCAGA
The DNA here is from genome assembly GCA_013396935.1 of Baryphthengus martii. NCBI lineage: Eukaryota > Metazoa > Chordata > Aves > Coraciiformes > Momotidae > Baryphthengus > Baryphthengus martii. Next base: position 7,014 of record VWZK01009297.1, read on the forward strand.
ATAAGTTTATGAAAGGCAGGTCCTGCATGACTAATCTGATCTTCTATGACAAGGTACCCACTTAGTGGCTAAAGGAAAGGCTGTAGATGTTTACTTGAAACTTAACAAAACCTTTGACACCATGAAGAAACTGCTTGCTCATGGCTTGAATGAGCATACCCTTTCGCTGGGCAGAAAAATGGATGGATGGCCAGTCACACATGCTGTTCCTCAGGGCTCAGTACCAGGGCCAGTTCTGTTTAGTGTCCTTATGACTGACCTGGATGATGGGGTTGAGGGCATCATCGGTAAGTTTGTAGATGACATCAATTTGAGCAAGACTGTTGAAGTGAGGGTAGAAAGGCTCTACAGAGGAATCCAGACAGGCTGGTTCAATGGGCTGAAGGCAGTGGTATGAGGTTCAACAAGGCCAAGTGCTGGGTCTGGCTCTTGGGTCACAACCACCCCACGCAATGCTACAAACAAGAAGAGTGGCTGAAAAACTACCTGGAAGAAAAGGATGTGGGGGTGTTGGGTCAACATCTGATTTAAGATGAGTCAGCAGTGTGTCTAGGTGGCCAAGAAGGCCAACGACATTCTGGCCTGTGTCACAAATAAGGTGGCCAGCAGGAGTAGGGCAGTAATTGCATTTCTGTACATGGCACCAGTGAGGCTGCACATCAAATACTGTGTTCAGTTTTGGGCCCCTCACTACAAGAAAGACATAGAGGTGCTGGTGCGTGTCCAAGGAAGGACAGCAAAGCTGGTGAAGAGTCTAGAGACTAAGGCTTATTAGAAGTGGCTGAGGGAACTAGGGTTGTTTAGCCTGGAGAAAAAGAGGCTGAAGGGAGAACATATTAGTCTCCTTATCACTCAACCACCTCAATGGAGGTTGTAGCAAGGTGAGGGTCAGTTTCTGTTCCCAACTAAAAAGTGATAGGACAAGAGGAAACGGCCTTGGATTTCACCAGAGGTTGTTTAGGTTGTATACTAGGAAAAATTTCTTCACTGAAAGTGTTNATAAGGTGGCCAGCAGGAGTAGGGCAGTAATTGCATTTCTGTACATGGCACCAGTGAGGCTGCACATCAAATACTGTGTTCAGTTTTGGGCCCCTCACTACAAGAAAGACATAGAGGTGCTGGTGCGTGTCCAAGGAAGGACAGCAAAGCTGGTGAAGAGTCTAGAGACTAAGGCTTATTAGAAGTGGCTGAGGGAACTAGGGTTGTTTAGCCTGGAGAAAAAGAGGCTGAAGGGAGAACATATTAGTCTCCTTATCACTCAACCACCTCAATGGAGGTTGTAGCAAGGTGAGGGTCAGTTTCTGTTCCCAACTAAAAAGTGATAGGACAAGAGGAAACGGCCTTGGATTTCACCAGAGGTTGTTTAGGTTGTATACTAGGAAAAATTTCTTCACTGAAAGTGTTGTCAGGCGTTGGAACAGTCTGCCCAGGGAAGTGGTGGAGTCACCATCCCTGGAAGTATTTAAAAGGTGTGTATATGTGGTGCTTAGGGACACGGTTTAGTGGTGGACTTGGCAGTGTTAGGTTTATGGTTGGACTCAATACGCTTAAAGGTCTTTTCCAAACTAAATGATTCTATGATTCTGAAAGCTTTTTATAGAAAGTTAGTGTTACATTTCAGGTTAATTATCTTGAACTCAACAGAGGAGAGAAATGCAGAGTTTTCATCATTGTATGCCATCCAAAGTTTTATTTGAGAATATCTTTTTCTAGTTTGTTTTTTTTTTTAAATATTGATTAGTTTTCATTAGATTAGTAAAAAAGAAGTCAAATGTCAGAAAAGAAAAAGAACATAGTTCAAGTAACATTCCTCATTAGAAATATGCTGTCTTTAAAGGACCTCACAGCAGTTTACTCTGAGCAACTCTAGCACCACTATACTTTGAAGAAGGGATTTGAAGGTAGGGAAGAAATTTGAATTTCATTCTGTCCTTCTCCTTGTGATGCGTCCAACTCAAGTCAATTTCTAGTGGCCATTATGCCTACATCAAGCTGGTGCTTTATGTAAAAAATATCCTGGAATCAAGGGGCAGAACCTAAGACTCTCTGTTTCTGAACACATCCTCATCCTTGAAAAAAATACAAGTTTCCTGTGGCTTTCTTCCTCTCTAGACTCACTACTCTATTCACTGGGCTCTACAGTAGAAATCCTCATGGCAAGAGGTAGGACAATGGCTAGAGTCCTGTACACCTAAACTGGAGGATATGTCACTTTCTTAGGAGCCAGCGGATGGTAAATACCCTCAGATTATTACATGAAAGGTGACTGGTGGGGCTATTTTCTTCCTTAGTTGTGTTTTAGAAGAAAAAGTAAGTGTAAAATCCATGGCACCTGAGGTGTAAAGCCTTTAGCCAAACTCTTCATCTATAAGACACTGGTTCTGCACTATGAAACCTGCTGTCATGCACACGTTGAGAGCATGAGAGATGTATGTATAGCCAGGAGACCAATGAGATCTATGATACCTCTTCCTTGAGCCAGCACTGGTGTGCAGGCCATCAAGAATCCCAGTATACCCTAAATTCTTCCATTTATTTTTTAGGGAACTCATATCCTTCATTCAGATTTTGAACTCTACTTGCAAGGCCAAGTACCAAGAAACTGCCTTGTTTACCTATTCTCCAGAATTGGTCACCATGTAGTTGTTGCACCCTGCAGTGTCTGTCCCCTATATGCAGTCAGAACATCACGATCTGTTCATATTATTCGCAGAAACAAAAGAAATACTATTTCTGATGAAAATTGGGTTTGTCTTAATTTTCTGTTGTTTAGTGACAGAATATTCTTTGTTTTACTCTAAGAAGATACATAGGAGGTCCAATTAACATATTGAATAAAAGCAGTAAATCACAGCTATGAGCGTTTTAACTTTTTGTAAAATATATAGATAAAGAGAATGCAGTCTTCAATTTTCAAGACATGTTTTAGAAAACATTGTAAATATATCTGCTAGTATTTCCACTACACACAATCTGGGATGTTTTCTATGCCACTGTTCCAGTAAAACAAAAGGCTGAGGTGCTCATGATACAAGGGGTCAGAAGGGATTGGAAGTGAGACAGGTCTTTAAAACACGGTAGATTTTGTCTGGATGATAAACGAGTATTATGAAGATTAGCTTATCTTTAAGAACAGAAATCTACAGAGTCTCTGATATTATGGCACATGCTGAGTGCAAGTTGCTCAATATAAACAGTGCCTTGCTGAAATGTCCTTAATGCTGAAACTAAGATATCGAGGCTTGTGCCCTGATGTGATTTAAATATATGTCTTTAATTACAAAATGACTAGTTAATTTTGCAATTATTTAATATTGACGTTACGGGTTCAAACAAGCATGTTTTTCAACTGTTTTTCAGCATGTTCTTGGAGTCGTATGAGCACTGAAGCATTAAGGAACCTCAGATGAGGAAAATAGGTTAAATAATATGAAACTTCTATTTTATTTGGCTTTGACAGAATGAAATTTTCCAGTCTAAGCTAGGGAGAACAAGAAAATCCCATATTAAATGTATTATTATAGCCTTATGCTTCTGTAGGGCAACTGCTGAGTGCTAGATCCTCATGTCACCTCAGACCAAAAGCTGTCTCTCTTTGAAACATTTAGTGTAGAAGACAGGAAATCTGTTTGCAATCTGAACCACAGATGAAACTTTTCAAAAGATGTCTCTAGTGTCTAAGCATAAAGATAATCCTGTGGGTAAGGCACTGGACTAGAATTCTCACCTCAAGTCTCAGCTGCCAGAGTGGCTATATATGAACTTGGCAATCCATGCAGAGGCAGATATAAATAAAAATGTCTAAAATAAAGATTCAAGATTGTATCTGTGACAGATGATAGATGCCTGAATGAAAATTTTAATCTGGCAACCTTCATTTGATTGGTACTTTTCTCTTCTAGGTCAAGGTTCCCTTCTAAAGATGGTTTTCTTCTCTGTCAGGTGCTCATGGAAGCTAAGGATTCAAACAGAAAAAAAACAAATCAAGCAAAAAAAGAAAAAAAAGTCTGCTGTCTTTCACAACACAGTGACTGGCAGAGCTGTTTTTCTTATCTATCCCTCAGAAGAATGTTCTCTGAACTTTGCTAAATATGAGCTTTTCAGGGATTTATTCACCCTTGTAGAACAGCCTCTCTCTCTTTGTCCATTACATTGCAGTTGCAAGTACTCAAGAAAAAACTAAATACTTTTAATTTAACTGGTTATATTAAAAGAGTAATGACTGATTGTAAATTTTTGTTTCTGATACTTCATAGTAGTCAGCTGCCTCCAGATAGTATAAAAATACTACAATGCCATTGACTCATCTATGGCCCACTTGGTGATTAACTTCCTGCTTAAGTCTATAGGCTAACTCATTTGCCAAGGAAGTAGAAAATCCATGTTCAAGTCTGTTCGGTTTTATCATCCTGCACATCAAAAAAACCTTGATATTTCTTACAGAATCAAATGCTGAATTGGGAAGATTTCTCTTGAAACTGCAGATTTGGGCACAGCTCTCTCTAAGAAGTTTAAGTCTTTCCTGTTAACTTGTTCTTCTTATATTGCAGCCTTTTCCTCCTGCCACAGACAGAATCATGTGCAGCAGGGATGTTTACAAGACTCCCAAGAATAAGCTCTCGCAGGTTAACACTAAGGTCTGCATAAAATTGTCTCAGCCTGAAATGTGTGTCCTGAGCAGTCAACATCTTCCCATGAGCTACAACAGAAGGCTAGGTATCCAGCTTGGACTAGTTACTAACTTTTGTAAGACTAAAGGTGGGCTTGAATGTCTTAAGATTTCTCTTCAGGAACAATACTGTCTTTATTATGCGCCACTTCCTTCCACAAAATGTGCAAAACCTTGATAGATACTTCTGTGGCAGCAAATAGCAATTAAAGTGTTGTTATTAAAAATTATGACTCCTCCAAGCTTATGTGTCATTTTAAGCAACGCATTTTAATAGCAAAAAAAACCCACTAATGGACATTTTCTACTCTTTGTCTACTACAAAAATAAACTAGCTGCTCATTTTTTGTTTCTTTGGTCCAACTGGACCCACTGGTATGAATTAAGTCTTCAGATCAAGATGAGATTAGTTTAACTCATTAGTTTAACATAGTTTCACTAATTAGTTTAACACAGTTAAGCATAATTCATGAATCTCATACTAAGGCTCTAAATTGCAGCTCCTCCATTCTGACCCCAAGGAGGTCTGTATGCGATTTATAAGTTCTTGTGTTTTACAAGCCTATTTCAAATCTGTGTTTGATACAGTTGTTCAATGCTTAGGAACAGTACATTGTTCTTGGATGTTCATCCCAATTCAAAATACCACGACATTAAACATTTTAAGCCGAACATAGCATCTAGAGAATGTTCCACATGTTTGGCCCACAGAGAAAAGGTTATAACACTATTGCAATTACATCCTCTACAGATGGCACATGCTGTATGGATTATAGTGTTGATTGTTCTGTTGCTGTGGACTTGGTTTGAAATGCCTGCAAAACATTGGAACCGTAAATCAATTCTTCCCTCTCTCAAAGGAAAGAAAAATATTTCAAAAGGAATTTTGTGCAAAATGTCAAGGGTCAGGGAGGCAAGGGTAACCATCCACTTTGTATCAAGGAGACAAGGACTTCCGAATAAAACAAGAAAACAGCTGCCTGAATAAGATTTTTTTTTCTCCTGACCTCATACACTAGAAAGAAAATCTACATCAAAAAGAACTATGATGGAAGATAGACTATATTCATCCATATCTTGTATGGTTCTCCAGGGCTGGCAATTGTCCTCAAGAACAGATTTACCAGCATCAGTGGAAGACTGAGTCAAACTCCACATCAAACACATAGATAGACTTTAAAGCCAACTGTTCGTGGCTAGAATGATTGTCAAATATTACAACAAAATGGTTTTCAAGCTGAGCACTGAAGTAGATGACAAGACAATATCATGGCTTGATCAAGCCTTATATAACTGTTTTCTTGTGTGGCAGTATTGTCAGTTACTCTAGTTAATATTTTATATATGAACTGATCGTTAGAATTAGTGTATTTAGAGAAAAACTTTTTATGAAAACGTCAAATGATTTTTGCAAAATTCTGTCTTTTAATCTTGATCTGGTATTGCAATTGTTTCCAGAGCTTAATGTGGTTTCCTGCACAAAATTATATCCTTAAGCATACCAGTCCAGCATTTAACACAGACACAGGGCAATAAAAACTCAGCAGCAGGAGACAATATGTTATATATGTGCAGCTGACTTTACACGGTGCTGGAAAATACTGGCAGGTGGCATTTAATTACGGTACTCCTGGATTCTTACAATGTATCACAAAGGACATAAAGGGACAAAGCAATTATTTACTGTAGTTACTTTCAAGAATGTCTTTTTAGAGATATAGGCTTTGCATCACAGAATACAATCTCAAGATGTTATAAGTTTACTAATACTATTACTCCCTCTGTTTTTGCATTCTTTGCTCACTTTTAAATAACTTCTGTTTAATAATTGTATCAAAAGTGGTTTAATTTGAGACATCTGAGAGCTAACTCCAGATAGATAGATCTAATTCCTTTTATTTTATCATGTTGACTCTGGGTCTGTAAATTTCAAACAACCACAAAGGTAGAGAATTTTCTGCTCCACTATACAATACCTAGATCTGGAAGTAGGACCAATGATGGAAAGAACCCTATAAAACGAAAGACAGGGTACAGAGAAAAAGAAAATAGGACATTTAAGTTTGTGGCACTTTAAGACTACACCCTGACATGAAACTGCTGGAAATGCTGGGCTGAGTGTTCTTCAGAAAAAGAAGTGAAGAAATGGTCTAATGGACTAACCTTCTCATTTTATGCTTAGCGGTATACTCAGATTCCACTGATTTATTCCCATGCATCTAATATTGACTAAACTTACAATAACTGTATCTCATTTATTTCATGTCCTGATAAAACGTTCTAACAAGAACTGAAATTGGCACTGTCATACCGCTAACTAAATGCAATAAGAACAAAAACTTGCCATCTGACAGCAATCTACTGCTTTAGTAGCTTGTGAAGAATAATTTTATATATCAACATAAAGAAAAATATTTGAGGCAGTAAACACCTTCTAGAAATCGTAACTGCTACCTACACTGTAGCATGCCAGTGTATGGTGTACTCGCTTACTGTCTGAAAAGACTACTAGTTCAGAGTCTGATTCAAAGGTCCCTGGAGGTACTAAAAGAAATTCTGGACAGTATTTGGTCAGAAATTTTCAGCTAAAGGTGAAAATAGTAAAAAGGGATAGCTGCAAAATGCCTTACTTTATTTACAAAAAAAAAATCATCCCTATAGGTTCTACAAGAAATTCTGGACAATATTTGGTCAGAAATTTTCAGCTAAAGGTGAAAATAGTAAAAAGGGATAGCTGTAAAATGTCTTATTTTATTAAAAATATTTACCATTTATAAAAAAAGTCATATAGAGGAATGACTTACTTTTTTTTTTTTAGAGTGTAGGCTGGCAATTTTCTTAGTTTGTGATTGAGTTTTATTAGGAAAGTAAATCCATAAGATTATAGTTCCACATAGATTCCTTGAAACTTCATAATTCTGTACTTAAAATAGTATAAATGTATCTTAACAAATACTGTTTTTGCTTTCACTGAGTTCTACAGACAGTGTTACAGCTAAAATGCATTTAAAAAAACAACCATTTTTTGTTGCTGCTTCGGGTGAAGTGTGCTACTGAGTTATTATTAGACTCAATACTGCTAACTTTTGAGTCACACGTGGAAGAAGCCAACATTTTTTTCTTACCAGCCCCACAGTTTGACTTTATTAACAACATTTTAACTTTGCCAGTTTGATTTAAAATTACTGACATTTGTCCTGTTGTAAAAACTCCAGAGAAACAGCCATTCCTTCCATTCTCTTTTTTATTTTCTTATTACCACCAGGACTGCATGTACCCACAAAATTGCTGTTGGCAATTCAGGCACATATCTTCTCCCGCCGTCTGGAGGTGTGGGGTGAGTGCGACACAAAGGCATGTTCCTGGGTCTACAGTCCTGTTAGCCCCTCTTGCTGAATTCATCCTGACTAGCAGAATAAAAAGTGTTGTTTTTTTGTTTTGGGTTTGTATGCCTTTCAGTAAATTTACATTTGGTTTCATTTCTAAAAGAAAACATAGAAACTTTTGACCAGACCCTTTCACTGACATCAGATACTGTTCCACTTGCTTTACTGACATCTGTGCTGATTTATACCTGCTTAGAATCTATTTCAGCACATCTGTGTTAGGTCCAAGGCAGAATCTGAATCTATTAAGATCTCCTGCACAATGAAAGCTGAAAAACGTGCATAAAGAAAAAAAAAGACATCACCATGCGAGAAATTGTTATCAGTTAATGTAATTTCACATTACTGGAAAAGCAGGATGCTAATATTGATCCTTACCATATAAACTGATATTAGCCAATATAGCATTTGCTTATCACATCTGGAAGAATGATATCCTCTTTGTAGGAATGATACTGTAATGCTGTGGGTTTATTGTACTTCAATTACAGTGGACAGTCTGTCAAACCACAAAGATGTAAATAGTTAAGCTTTTCTTTGATCCTTTAACATGATTCTATCTCGTTAAGCAGATATATTTGCTGTTTCCACTTCCTTTTCAGAGATGATATATTCCTATATTTCAATTAAATAGAAAGTGTAGAAGATAGGAAACTCTTTCCTGAAGCATATTTTAAGTCTGCTAGTTCAGATGATATAAATAGATTTATAGATATAATTTAATCTGATTTATCTTTAGCCATCTAATGGCAGCTGGGACCCCTCTTTATCTGGTGTACTGAAGTTACATCTCAGGATGGTATGAGTCACTGTCCAGAAGTGATAACATCCTTTCATTGACCATCAGAGGGAGTCATTCAGACTGAGAGAACGAGTTAGAAGTACCTCACCCTTAGTTTTCCAACAAAATCAAACATATGCTTTCAGATGCACTCGTGGGCATTCTTTGGACACAGGCCATTTATGTAGCCAGGAAGAGAAGACCACATTAAAATCATGTGATGCATAATTTCACCACTCTACAGTGGTGAATAAAGGGACTGAATAGGCCTAGAAGGCTGAGAAGAAAAATTGTTAAAATACAGAGTATTGAAAGCACAACTAGGGTTTTTTTTAATCTTATTCTTCTACTGGTCTTCATTCTCCATAGTGAAAATATGCAATACCTGAAACTCTAAAGAGTTTAGTGAAATATGTTAACAGCAAGATGCATTTAAGATCAATTAATCGTGGTAAAATATATAGCAGTGTGCTATTAACACACTTCTGAAGATTCTGAAGTCTTTTAGGCTTAGGTCTTCAGGCTCACATCACATCCAAGAAGCATACCAGTAATCTGCTAATGAGCACCCTTGTGCCTTAATATTATACATCTCAGTGCAGCTTCCACATGTTCCAGTATTAAAAGTTTCTGACATTTTTGGTTGAATATGTTGTGGTAAAACATGTGCAGGGAGTCATTTTTCTGAAATTATCCATTTAGTTATTTAAAAATGTCTCTTTCCTTGAGTAGTCAAAAGTACCAGTCTATAATCACTACAGGGTGGATTGGAAGGGTTTACGAAACTACATTTCAAAAAAAGAATGCAATGTTTGAGTCAGAGAAGTGTGGAAGAATATCTGAAAACAGTAACTTCTGTTATTTTGGTTTGGGTTTTTTTCATTTGCACTACTGAATTTGAAAGAGAACCAAACAGGTTTCTTAAATATTAAGAAATCAAATGTGTTGCTGGATTTAATATCTAAGTGTCACACTGGGAAAGTATTTTTACAACCACATCATAATTCCCTGAAAGATATTGAATNCACATCATAATTCCCTGAAAGATATTGAATGTCTTACTACTGAGTGGGGAATAACTCAGGTTCTAAAGTGGCTTTATTCTGCTTTACACTGTTGTAGCGATGCCTAGAGCTTCAACACTGAGTGGTCAAAAGGACAAATTATTAAGATCACACTTGTGGAACTCTTGTGATCTGAACTGAAAAAAGGCTACTACTTATGGGTGATTTTCTTTTCCATTTTTTCTCCTATCATGTTGCAAGGTGATTTTGATCAGCGCTCTGACAATGGAACATTCAATTCGTTTTTGTTTGTTTCATTTTTTTCTTACCTTTCCTATTTTTTTT
>VWZK01009298.1:0-55982 GCA_013396935.1 Baryphthengus martii
TTCAAGCTAACTGAAATTCAAGCACTATCCAAGACCCTCATGCTGTATATAGAAAACAGAGGAGAATAGTAATGCTGCATACCTCAAACCACTTGTCAGTGGTCATGTTCCAACTTAAGAATACGGTCTTGTAGAGTCATTGCTTTGAGGCCAAAAAACCTTTGCATCTCTGGGAAATACTAAGTCTCAACTGGTCATAGGTCTGACTATCTCATTTAGTTATGCTTCAGTATCTCTGTGTCCTAATTACCTTTAAAACAGTTAGACCAAGGTGTACAGATTATCTGTGGTAGACCAGACATCTGTCCCCTGCCTCTCAACCTCCAGATTTGTGTCTAAGAAAGCTCTTCCCCTGAAAATAAGAGTTCATTGCTTCAAGATTCAGGGAACTATTACACAGAGAAAGATTGTAACACTTAGGAAAACTCTTTCCCTGAAATCAACATCTCAGATTACGGCTCCCAGCTAGGATTTTAAAGCGAGAAAGAAATCTTTTTTAGCTTTAACTATCCTAGCTCTATATGCCTGGTTTTGAAACAATTCTCATTTGCTCTGTCTACAGTGGACTGCCCAAGGTTTAATCACTTAAGGGTTTCAGAGATTGAGTTGAATTTTCTTGAGGGGGACACAATCAATAAAGACTTTTGGAACTAGAAATGTTTTATCCAATTTCTTCATCTGTTTCTCTCTGTGATTAACTACCTTCTGACGAAAGTTAACATCCTTGCTGGTAAAGAATACTCACTTGGCTAGAACTTTCTTTTTCTCCATCTCCCCTGCTGCACAACTACTGAACACTAACTGTTTAGAGAAAGAGATAGGAATAAAAACCTTCTAGATATCAGCTTCCCTGTCAATTATATTGCAAGTCAGATTAACATCCGAAATGCCCTGCTGTGTGGAATGCTAATTTTCTTTTTCCTCTTATGATATTTTCCATTAACTATTACTATGTTGCTATTTTCCTACTACAGTGACTTGATTGGAGTCTATATGTAAAAGCATATATAGGGCACACTCACATACAGCCATGAACCCATGTTAAAAAAACAAATTAGGAGTCCAGATCTGGAAATGCAGAAGTTAACCAAATCTGCAGAATATTATCTCACTTAAAAATGCATTTATATTGCAAAATGAGACATAGATATGCACAATCCAAACCAGAGTCTTTCCTCAGACTAAGCAGTACTTAATTACATTTAGCAGTGTCCAAGCAGACATGAGAGAGACTTGAGTAACTGTTAGTGCATGCAAGCATTTCAACAAAACACAGATGATGGTTTCATCTTGTTTGTGTGTCTTGGGGCTTTTTTTGTTGTTTTTTTTTTGTTTGTTTATTTGTTTTTTTCCAATGAAATAACTAGTTTTAAAAAACCTAAAATTTCTCATAGGAAATTTCAAGGAAATATTTCACCAAGTGCTCTTTACCCCCGTGATATAGTTTCTGATCAAAGCCTACATCAAGAGAAACTTATTCCAGGCCAGTCAGTAGTCCAGACTCTAATCTGAACCAGGTAAACAGAGTCTAAATTGCAGGGATCTGTACATCAGAGCAGGATGCACTGTCACTGGCAGAACCCTGAGGGTCCATCTCTATTTCTTCTTAAGTATCTCCACAGCTACCTTATCTCCATCCCACTGCAGAATGGAAAAGCTTTTGATTTTCCAAACCTTCTTCCTCAGGATGAGGGAACAGTTTCTGTCCCTGATTCATTCCTAGGATGAGTGAACTGTTTCTGGACCCCATTCACACAAGGATAAGTTTCTCCTTGAAAGTTCCTTGCAAGTTGCTTTGAACCATCCTTTGCTGACTGGTATACTCAAGATAAGGTACAGGATGAAGCATTGTTTTGACACAGCATATACCAGGTCCCATTTTTTTCTTACAACTACCAACATTTTAGCTTTAAATTTCAGCCTGGAGCTTCTGAGATACTTTTAATCATCTGAGCACAAGTCAACTTAAGATTCACTGCTCAAGTTTCTGCAAGTCTAGCCATCTAGAACATTTTACTTCGCAGAACAGGTGTCTAATTTCCATACACACAGCAAACCGTCAATGAATAGAGAAATAAGAACATAGACTACTGGTTAAGGTATTTGACTATGAAAGAGAGTGTTGGTGTGTATAATAGGGCATGACAGTATTTGATGCTTTGAAGTTCAGTACAAAACATCTTGAAACAGACCAGTCTCCCTTCAGCTTCTCATTTGCTGTCTAATAACTGTGTACTCCATGTTGTAAGGAGGGATGCATGCCTTTGGGCCCCATCCATCAAACAATTAGGGCATGCTTTTGACTTTAAAGTATAAAAAGGCTGACTTTAAAGTGAAACTCATGAACAAGTGATTTTCTGGACCAATCAACACTATTCCTGGGATTTCAGAACTTGGCCACTGATGAGAAAGTCTTGGCCAGACTCTAGGAATCACTCAAATGAAGATGAGAATAAGTAGGTTCCAGCTTCTACTCAGTAAGGAAATATTAAGTTAAAATACTGATCACCTCTAAGGCTGGCTAATTTCAACCTACCTATTACTTCAAAGAAAAATCCAGAGTATTTGTGTTATCCATTTCATACTGCAGCCTCAGGAAAAAAAAATCATAATGCTTGAAAAAAATGATCATTAAATCTTCAAGATTTCTTGTTTCCAGTACAGTGATAAATAAAAATAAATAAATAAATAAAATACAGAAGGTGGTTTGTTGTTTTTTTTTTCTTGCTTTGTGATTTACTAGTGAAAATCTGTAACATAACTAGAAACAATTCTGCTGTTGAAACAGTACTACTTGCCTTCAGACAGTTGTGGGTTAAACCTCCTCAGAGTACATGCATTTAATTAGACACTGTACCTGCTGTTCTGGGTCCTGCCTTTTGAGTTCTTTCTATTGTTAGCAGCACATGAATAACTCCGTGGATTTTCTAAAACACTTAGCTGTTTCAGAAACTTTTCCCCCTCTTCTTCATTTTATTTTGATTTTGGGATCCACTGCATTTGGGATCCACCTCAAGAATTCTCAACAAGTCTCCAGAGGTTATGATGTTGTTAAAAAACATTCACTTTGAATGCCTTGAATCTTAGTAAAATAAACCTAAAACAAAACCATCTCTAAACAAATTAGACTTCTGCCACATACAACTTTCTCCAAGCTTTGCTGTTCTGCATCCACACAAGGTTGTTCTGGGTTTGTTTTTTTTCGCTGCTCATTATGTTTCACCAGGGAAAGGAACAAACATTTCTTGGAAAATAACATCAACTCTGTGTGCAGGAAATGTGTTTGTACTTAATCTATGAAAAGTTGGTATTTTCACCACAAAAAAAAATACCAGTGGACATGCAAGCAGACATCTTGTTGATAGCACCATCAAATGATTAGTTATCCATGCTTTTGTCTGAGGAATATAAATGTAGCCTATTCTAACCACAAACTTTCATGCACTCCAAACAGCCTCATATTCTTTCTCCTCTGGGACAGGGCACATGTGTCAATATGGTCTTCTGACATTTCCAGCAAAAGGCACTGAAACAACTGCAGGGAAAAACTATTATTAGACAACTTCTAGTCCATTCAGAAACAGACTATTATGTTTCTACAGTTATTGTTCTTACCAAGTTTTCCAGCCTATGTTTACCAATTCAAGAAGTTCAGATTGAGAGTGGAATCTTTAAGACAGCTCTCAAAATCAACCTAAATACCTTTCTGTCACCTTTGATCAAGTTTTCCTCCTCACTTCATATGCTATAAACTGTAATCAGGATAACATTAGAATTTCTTTGCTAAACTCCCCTTTGTTAAGTTTAAATTCAGGTAAGTTCATCTGAAACTACCTTAGGACTTTTATATTATAAATCACATCCAAGCCCACAAAGTATGTATTTCATGATTCCAGCTGATATAGAAATGAAAATCTTTAAGTAGCAGCTGCTCCTGCAAGATGATCAACCTGAGACTGGAAGTCTCCAGAAGCTTGTAAGAGTCACAATATGAGCCAGAGAAAACTCTACAATACCAGCTGGCTTCATGAGATTTCTGGAGACAAATTTTAGCTGTCAGAACAATTAACATCCAGGCTCCCATAACCAGATGCTGTTTTCCATATGTTTTGACTTTGAATAGTTTCTTCTATCCTCTAAGTGATGTTAGGAGCAAACAAGTATTGTCTCTTATCTCCTATTTCTTTCTCCTTACCTTTCCTTCTCTGTTTGACTTTTTCATTAACTATAGGAAGTGGAATAGCAAGAAGTAGAATCAAATTCTTCTGCAAGCAGCCAGAGAAGAAGGAATCTTCTTCATAATATACCTCTACCTACTTAAGGCAGAGAACACAAAGACACATACTCTCTGTGTGTGCATGAAAGTGAAAGCAAGGTGAAACGAGGTGCTCTGGGAGTATGGCAGGAGAAAGATGGCAAAGACTTCTCAAAGGTCCTATCTGTTATAGCACAAACGAAAAGAGATAAGTCCCAAAAGTATGGCTCTTCACTGCTTCTATGGCAAAAAAATCCCCTAAGTTGAGCCATTGCTGTATTATACAAGCTTAATTCAAGAGTCTGGCACAAACATAAATTATTTAGAAAATTATTTCTTTCCCACAACATCCTGCTGGAGAAGCTGGCAGCAAATGGCCTGAACAGGTACACCCTTCACTGGGTTAAAAACTGGCTGGATGACTGGGCACAAAGAGTGGTTGTGAATGTAGCTGCATCCTCTTGGCCGCTGGTGACTGGTGGTGTCCCCCAGGGATCAGTATCAGGCCCAGTTCTATTCAACATCTTTATTGATGACCTGGATGAGGGAATCGAGTCTACCATTAGTAAACTCGCAGATGACACCGTTAGTGGGGAGTGTTGATCTGCTGGAGGGTAGGAAGATGCTGCAGAAAGACCTGGACAGGCTGGGTCGATGGGCCAAGGTCAACAGTATGAGGTTCAACAAGACCAAGTGACACTACACTTTGGCCACAATAAGCCCATGTAGTGCTACAGACTGGGAGAAGAGTGGCTGAAGACCGGCCGGCAGAGAGGGACCTGGGAGTGCTGGTTGACAACTGGGTGACCATGAGCCAGCAGTGCGCCCAGGTGACACGGAAGTCCAATGACATGCTGGCTTGTATCAGGAACAGTGTGGCCAGCAGGAGCAGGGATGTAATTCTCCCCCTGTACTCGGCACTGGTGAGGCCTCACCTCAAGTACTGTGTGCAGTTCTGGGCCCCTCACTTCAAAATAGATATTGAGGTGCTGGACTGTGTCCAGAGGAGAGCAACAAGGCTGGTGAAGGGACTGGAGGAAAAGTCTTATGAGGAGAGGCTGAGGGAACTGGAGTTGTTTAGCCTGGAGAAGAGGAGACTCAGGGGGCACCTTATCACTCTCTACAACTACCTGAAGGGAAGTTGTAGTTAGGTGAGGGTTGGGCTCTTCTCCCAGGCAACTAGTGACAGGATGAGAGGGCACTGCCTGAAGCTGTGCCAGGGAAGGTTTAGGTTGGAAATTAGGAAGCATTTCCTAGTGGAAAGGGTGATTAAACACTGGAATGGACTGCCCAGAGAAGTGGTGGAGTCACCATCTCTGGAGGTGTTTAAGGAAAGAATGGATGTGACACTTAGTGCCATGGTCTAGCTGATGTGGTGGTGTTAAGTCATAGGCTGCACTTGATGATCTCAGAGGTCTTTTCCAGAATCAATAATTCTGTGATTCTATGAAAAGACAAGACACAGAATGGATGGAAAAAGATATAACCACCTGTCCAAAGTCGCACAATTAGTTTATGTTAAAGGTCAGCTTTGAACCAAAACCTCACAAGACTACCCAGAGCTATGAACATCTATCAGTCTGCTTTTCCTAAATGTGGACAAATCCCTGCATACTCTCACAAATGCATTATGACCAAGTAGATTCTCTAAAGAGAGTAAACTGGAAACATTATTGTCCCTTGCATCCAGGAGCACTTTCCCATCCACTATTGTGGGACTGAGTTTCTGGGAAAGAAGGTAAATGGTGTGTGAATTTAAGGCTAAAGTTTCCAATTTCTACAAAAGATATAAGAATGTAGCCTTTGAAGTGAAAAAGAAACAGCGACATTAATTACAATAAAATTTGTGTAATTTACAAAGCTTCAGTGCACTGGATTTAAAAAGACTCTTTTCAGTGTGAAGTGAAGGAAGTACAATTTCCTGATGAACAGAGAACACAAGCCAAAGTGTGCAGTAAATAACTACTAGAGAGATATTTTGATCTCTTTTGTTGTTGTTGTTGATCAACTTAAAAATTAGTGAACAATGGGTATATAGTAGAATGTTTCAGTTAAACATTTGATACAGCTACTAGAAGAAATTTTTGCTTTGAGAATTGAATTAGTATTAGATGGGATGAACAGTGTAGCCCCCAAAGCACCAAGGACTGGAGGGAGGAATGTGCATGATAAATGTCAGTTGCATGAAGATGAAAGAGCTATGTAGCAAAGTAGAAGATCTGATCTTAAATTTAAACAGCACAGCAATGAAGATTTCACGCATGAAGAGGAATGAAGAATAAATCGCAACAGATTCTAGAGGGTGTTGAGTCCCTTAATAATGTTCCCAGTCACCTGAATCGCTTCTGGGGAGGATTAACCATGCATAGTACCCTGCATGATTTAGCTCTTGAAATGTAGGTAGAGAATAGCCACAGAGGCAAACGTCTGAATGTTCAACAGGACATACGAAGCTGAAAGGCAGCAATGTCAAAAGACACTTTCAAATGATAGTGGACAACGTCACATACAATAGTGTGTATGTCACTTGCAGAACAA
This sequence comes from Baryphthengus martii, assembly GCA_013396935.1. Taxonomy (NCBI): domain Eukaryota; kingdom Metazoa; phylum Chordata; class Aves; order Coraciiformes; family Momotidae; genus Baryphthengus; species Baryphthengus martii. Next base: position 6,794 of record VWZK01009298.1, read on the forward strand.
AGACGTCTCCTTCCTTTGGTGTCAATAGACAATCCACATCTAAAATGATCCTGTCAACTGTGATCACCTGGAAGTGTTCAGAAACATTTGAAAGATAAAAAAAAAAGAAGAGTAAAGATAGAATTCAAAGATGAGCAATAGAAATTCTTAACAGGTTGGGAGGAGTGACTTATGAGGGAAGATTAAGAGAACTAAATATGTATAACTTGAGTAAATAATGACTCAGGGGGATAGATAACCGGTTTTAAGCCTTGAAGGTATAAACACAAAGTATGGAGAAAGGTTGTTCAGAGTGATACCAGAGACTAATAACTATGAGCAACAACTGAAAATTCAACAACAGAACATTTAGGCTGAGCATCAGGAACGCTTCCTATCTGTTGGGAATATTGGTGTTTGTTCCCCCTACACAGGTATCAAGGTGGCTTGTGCATCTAGCTGATCTGTTAGTCAAGAATATATTTAATCTCATTTTTATTTCAGTTTATATGCATGAGTATAGTGTATGACCATAAAACATAAGATTTTCTAGATCCTGAACGTTCAAGGACAGTAGTGGAATAATCTCTTAAACATGATTGAGGAATGTCTATGTGTGTGTTTTGAACGGGGAGGGGGGGTATTGAAAAGGCAGGGATAGAAAAGGCGGAAAGAAGAGTTAAATCAAGGGGAGGGTGGGGTGTGCCTCTCAGAACAAACTTTTAACTCAGCAATTTTCCAACACCTTTCAAGTCATTGTTCCACCTGACGGTTCTGTAGGCTTTTCGTCTCCCTAGTGCACTGTGAGGCATAAGGAGAGATAAATGCTTGCAACCCTAGAACAGAATCACGACCACAGATTCTTATGCATTTCAGGATATTTTCAAGTTATAAGATGGAAGTTTATAACCCTACAGAAGGTAAAAGTAAGCATTACTAACTGCCTATCCCAACTATAAGAGCAAATCAGTCCTTCATGGAACTTTTATTATTGAAGTCACTTGAAACCATAAACAACAGTTAATACTGATCCAAGAGCATTCAGAGTGCCTCCATTTTCCCCCATCTCCCTATTTCTAACTTTTACAATTCTATCTAGCAGTTTAACACATTGTCTAAAAAAATCCTATTCTTTTAAGAAAGCAGCTTCAATAACCTTTCTTCATGAAAACAAATCAGAATGTCAGACGATTGGGATGGAAAGTTGTGTTAAAATGCAATTCACCCATGGTCAGCTGAGCAATTGCCTGAGCAATTTTCGAGGGGTTGGACAGAGCTGAACAAATAGTCACCTATCAAGTTTTTTCCGAGTGATGTATTTTTTTATTTTATAAAGACCAATTTCAGCAAAAAACTGAGAAACAATTATATATATATAAAAAATCTAATTCTACTAGTTTGTTGGGCGTTTTTTAAGGTTTAATAAGACATCTTCTTTGATATTTATTTCTCTACAGATTTAATATAGGCGGGAGAAGCTTTCAACCAAGAATGAACACAAAGGCACATCTGTAACAACACAGTACCAGCAAGCAGATCCCAATGGGAGATTATTCAAACTGTAGAGCAGTGTCCTCAAAAGAGACTCGTGGAAGCCATTTTGCCCAAGACATTAAAAAATGGATGGAAGAAACTTTCTAGGATACCTCCTGAATACAGTAGCCTACCAAAATTTTTTGTTACCAGTCTATGAATCACTGGCTAGTGGATGCCTGGAAACAAACACACATTAATGAGGTGGTTTCACTTTATTATTTTTTTCCATCAGGAAAGCTAAAAATAGTGAGCCAGCTGCTGAGCATCTCTGGGAGGCTGAAACTCACTGGAGAATCCCTGCTGATGTCAGAAAGTAGGAGAGTACAGTTTAATGAGTTTAAAAAAACTCAAACAACAAATAATGTTGTCTTCAAAAGAGATGGATTAGAGCATTATATAAGGATGATGGTACTCAGTCGGAAAAAGTCCATCTCATACAATGTCCTGTGTCCAGCAGTGCCCAGAGGCAGATGTCCTGAGAAGACTATGAGGAAAGGATGTGCACAATGTCTCTTCTGAGTATTATTCCCAGTCTCCAGCCTTGAGGCTCAGAGACTTATGGGCCAAATGTGATCTCTATATACAGCAATCACTTGATGAAATTGAATATATCTCATTTTTTACAACTATTTATTAGGTTTTAACATTCCAGTTGTTGTTTTCTCTGTAAACAGATTTAAAGGGCTTGTTTGCTTGTTTAGTGGGGTTTCTTTCAGGATTTATAGTAAATAAGTTTTCCAGGAAAGGTAGTAGACTCTGGCATAACAAACTGCAGTCTTAAAAATATTCCCCATAAGATCCTGCTTACAGGAACACCTATAATCTGATCTCACTGAGCATTCCAAAAGTCATCAAGAAGTCATCAAGAGGTTATAGCTGTAGCAGTGTCATCCACAGGGCTCCCAGCATCTTAGCAACCCATTTATAGACAGCTAGAGAACCTTTCAAGACCCAAGTAAATCATCCGGTAGAAGCTTTGAGTTGAAGCATTTATTAAATATTTTATTTCCAGTAAATCAAAATGGAACTAATTTATCACAGGGTTTCTTCTGTAGTTCTGCCTCTGCTGATAAACCAAATTTCTCATGATGGTGAGAAATTCTTGTGCATGATATGAGAATATCCACAGGAACACTAAATAATAGCCCCACCAAGCCCCAGAAAACAAACAAACAAAACCAAAAAAACCCCACATTATGATGTCCCCCTCAAAAGTTATAAAATACTGTGTGCTCCTTACATTTTTCAGGTGAAAATATAAGATTTTGAGTTGTTTTTTTTTTTTTTAAAAATGCAAATCAGAAGCCAGGAAACATTAGAATTTAAATTGCCCCTATAGCAAAACCACATTAATATATGTATGTTTTATAGGAGTTGTCAGTTATATGATTACACACTATTTTTCCATCGTCTGTGCTCTAGCTTCTGTCACTGGACTGTCTTTGTTCTTTACTTGTATAGATCTAAGCAGATCAGCATCCTCATCAAAATAAATTCATGCAGCCACTTACTCGAGTATAACCAAAGTAATTCACTGCCTGAATTGAAACATGTGATATGACCACCATATGATTTAATTGCAACAGATTAGGTTTATCAGGATACATAGAAGGTTATCCTATATCTAAAAAGGCAGCATTCCTTACCTTGGGAAAGGGGCAAAAAAGGCAAAAAGCAGAAACCTCTCATCCCAGTTATTATTAAACAGCTCCAATACTGGATGTCTCTGAAAGGCTCACCTTTTCTTCTCATGACACTCATAAAACCCTTCTTTACACCACTCAGACTCCACTCATGAAGTACTTTGTTTTTTTTTCCTCTCCTCTCTCTACAAAGAGATTTCAGAGATACATTACGAAGGATGCATCCTTGTAACCATTTCATACCCAAAGTTGCTTGCTTCAGTTTTAACTGTCTTGCTAAACTGAACAGCTAAATCGACAACATTTAGCATCTATAGGTCACGCAGTACAAATATATTGCTTTGATATCTATATGTTATGATGTAACACAGCAACATGGTAACACGACATTTGGCGGTTCGTGCTCTGGTCTGTCCAATTGAAAAGCATTCTTCAGCGACAACCCACCGATACAATGGACTGGGGGCTGATCTTTGTAGATAATGACTGTGTTACTGTACCTCTTGTCTTTGCCCTCCATGGAATACAGTCACAAAGTCTCTCACCTGCTCTGCATTACTATGTCTAAGACTTTATCAGTTTTTGAGCAAATGCCCTGCAGCCATACCACCACCCCTTTGGCTACGATTCTTGCAGAACTCATTAAACTCTGTGTCCCCAGAAGAACTCCACTTGTAAAGGCTTTACTTGCAGCTCACATCCCACACCAGGAAGGACTACACGACATCAGTCTTTCCCCTCACACATTGTTTTGCTTTGTATGCTACTTTCTCAATGAGAGGAGAAGCCAGAGGAACTTGCAGCTACTCTTTTTTTCTGGTTTTGGTCAGCACTCAAGTTCCATGTAGGTCTTAGCAAGGGTAGAGACTGCCTGAAAAGGTAGCTAGTCAGTGGTCATCCAGTGAGCATTATGTGACAGGACATGTTATGACACTTTGAAACATACATCTGGGGTGTCACTATTCCAAACTGTTCATTTAAGATCTCCTGGCATTCTTTTCTTCAAGTGCAAAAAGGAAAGAACAGTGGCTTCATCTCAGTGTGTTGCTCTAAGTTGCCTCCAGCAGTTAAAAACAAAGCCTGTGCCAAGAGGAACATTCAAGATCAGTGAAAAAAAGTACCACAGCCATTAACAAGGCTGTTGTGGGGCCTCAGCAAAATAGGTAGTACCACTCCCACACCTGTGTTCAAAGAGGTGGAATATAAAACCTGGAGCCAGGGAGATATTATCAAGTTTGTGTTTTATGCAAGAACTAAGAGTTTGCTCTGTCTGTCTAGCAAAATGAAAAAAAAGCTCAGCATAGATAGGATTGCTAGCTAACCCCCCCCCCCCCACTCCACAATAAATATCAAGGTGAGAAGAAGCAGCATTTAAAATAAAGGACAATGTTGCACAAGGACAAATAAGTATAAATTGACCATGAATAAATTTGATTTGGGAATTAGAAAAAGGTTTCTAACCATCAGAGGAGTGATGCTCTGAAACTGCTTTCCAACAAGGATAGTGAGCACAAACGACCTAATTAGTTTAAAGATGAAGCTCGATAAACCTATGAAAGGGATTATGTGATGCAGTTGTCTGCAATAGTAAGGAACAGATCCTGATGAGCCAGGATTTCCCCCCAGTCCTATGTTCCAGGCTGCATCCTGTCGACTTAAATTCTCAGCTGAAGTGCAATGATTTACCAGGCATCACAGAGACTACCCTATTCTAAAACACGACTGGCTTCAGTTTTCAAAAAAAGCATAGCTTTCAAGTCTTTCAACTTTCATTGAAAGGGAACATTTCCTACCAGGTTGGAAAATACAAGTAAAGAAAGGGGGTGGGGGGTGGGAAGCCCCTAGAAAGCTTCATAGAAGATGTGAAATGAGAAATTCATAAATTTGTCATTGAAAATAAGGTAAGGAAAGAAGGGAAAGATTATTTCTATTGGAAACTTGGGCAACATACTCCATTATTTTGAGAAGTAATCATATAAACAGAAAATGATTTTGATATTTAATAAGAATCAGTCCATATATTTGTAGTTGTTGTTGCAAGAGAGAGCATATCTAGATAAGCATATTAGTCATGCAAACCGTATTTTCTCTTCAACTCTACAAATTGAGAGCAGCATTCTTGTCTGCACAGCAGTAGTAGGTGAATCACAGAACTGTCATTTACACCAATTACTATGAAATGGAGCTTGGGAGGTCAGGTTATCCAACCAGATACCAAAACACACAGCATACGTAAGCTATTTAATACAGTTTGTTCAATTAATTCCTAGAAACTTTCATAAATAAATAAATAATCTAGAAAAGCAAAAAATATCTATCATTTGGAATCAGAATGCAACATACATTACCTCAGTCTGAATCCTACAGAGCATTAAGATGGCAGGTAACTTTAGAATATAACTATTCCTCCTTTTTCAATAATATTAAAAGAAAATAAAACCTTACGCTGTGCTTCTGCAAAGTTAAAGCTGTCCCAGAATTACCCCAGTACTAGTCTTGATATTAGCGATTATTTTTTCCTTAAGATAACCGATAAGGTTCTCAGAGAAGATAAGTCTTGATATGCAAAACAGCCTCACACTGCAAGGGAAATTACTTTCTGATAAGAATATAGAGCAAGTACCTCTGGACTCTTGAGAGATCTTAAGGGTGTATTAGATTCACCAAACAATTCACAGGGGTGGTTTTTTTTTTGCCTAACCACTCCAACAGAATTTCCTGAATTCGATCACTGCAATCATGGCTATTACAGCCAAAGGGACAGACCTCCCCCTTTCTACCATTACCAGAAGGAAACCAGGCTACACAAATACAGTCCAGTATGTCAGTTCCCATCTCAGCCTTCACCTAACATAACTGTCCTCTATACAGAAACACAATAGCTGATGAGCACAGCGTAATAAAAATCCTATACCATAGGGTTATCTAGACATATTGCAAGAGTTACTTTGCAATCGTGATTCCTCTTCTGAAGCAGCGCTACAGAAAAGAGAGAGATCGATATCCCTATCTCACAGATGTTGAAAGAATGTTTAAGAAAAAGCAGAAAAAACTCTGGCTACCATTCCCATCTAAGCATATAGAGAGCTTAGTAGGTCAGGGCTATTTATCCTAGATACCAAGCTAAAACCAGTCTTTTGCCTCTTTCAGCTTTTCCCAACTTGTCCATAGTGCATTTTACCTTCTCTCAACTTAGTCCATAAAGAGATTTGGGATCTTTTCTGGAATGGAAGATGTTCTACAGCTACAAGCTGTTATAGCAACCAGCCTGCCTACTGCTCTCCTGGGCACCTGCATTATGCAGAGCTTGGTGTTCTCACTCTTTGCTCAAGGATTGGTGCGACACTTCTGAACACAGCAGACTAGAGATAGGATATTTAAAAGATATTAAAATCCTTAAGAGTAGCTTTGAAAACTTAGCTTTTCCAGATTTGTTAAGAGGAGCATTTTTGAGACCAAAATAAATACAGATTTGTTGGAGAGAAGCACAGACAGTAGGAAGGATGCAAAGTAGCCAGAATGATCTAGTGGCAGACATTAATATATTCCCACCTTTTCCCCCCTGCTTCAGTTTAATACATTAAGAAGAATGAATTTCTCTCTAAAATGTGGTTTTTAGATCATTTACAGGATGCATGACCAGCCTGCATTCAGCAGATCAACCACATCTCTGTGTTTTGACCTGTGGAACAGGGCTAATACTTCCAAACACCTAAATGATTCTTGAACACTTAAACCATTTCATGAAGGCCAAACAGTTCTTTCCTTGCCTCCTACCACAATGTCAATCTTTTCCTAGTTCGTTCTTTCTTCTGCCATACAATACTACTGAGACTTACTTTAAAGATAAGCCTGCTCTGGCATTACACACACATTCCATTCTTGCAGGAACAGTGTAACATATATTCTGAAGTACGCTTACAAAGACGCTTAAATGTATGTGTAATGGCTCATCATTCTGCATCTCTAAGAGATGAACAATGAATGTCAGAATCTTCTTTAAATTATCCTAACTCACTTAGGAATCACTTTCTCAAATCACTCTGGAAGCTTCACCCAATGTTTTATTCCTTTACTTATGCCCTTTTAAAAGCTGCCAAGTTGCATCTTTAAAGCTTTGGCTTTATTCTACCAATTTTGTGAACATAAGTCATTTGTGACTCAATTCCCTCAGGCATGCAAGGGTCAAAGAATAAAAACATATGCTAACCCAGACAATTTCACGGAGGTTATTTGGCAGAGAGGGAAGAAGAGGAAGAAAGTGCAAGGCCAAGACAATGACATTAATCCTGAAAGAAAAGTCTCAAATTTGAAGTTTACCATGAGCTTTGTTTTGAATCAAAGACTGGTGAACTTTTGTCCAGAGGGACCAAACAAAAATTTTGAACAAAGCTTCATATTATTCTGAGTTGTTTTTCTGGCTGTATCAGTAACCTACTGTTGCATCTATAAGTGCATAATGTTTGGACAAGGAATAATTCCCATTTTGACCTCTGAGTTTGAGCTGTGCTGAAATTTTAGTGTTAAGTTTGGAGCAGCTGAAGAACTATTCCAAGAAAGCTCTGAAAAATGGAGTAGGTGGAGTCCAACCCATCGCCAATCTTATGATTTTATGGCAATGTCATGAAACATCAAGTAAAGACTTCAAACATTCTTAAGTCACTGCACACTGGCATTCTAAGTAGTTCAGTACTGTTTCTGTGAAAGGAGCTCATGCTATTAGATTTAGGCATTTCAGACTAACTCTTATGGAAATCAGTTAAGATGTAGGACCCTCTGCCACTGAATCTAGGGTTTTGTTTTGTAGTGTCTGGGTGAAAAAGGTTGATGGCCAGTTACTTCCCCACCCACTCTCTACCCTTCCATGTTCTTGCTAGGAGTTTTGGTTCCTGTTGTCCATTGACAGAGGTTTGCTCTGGACAGGTTGCTCACAGATCCCATCTGCTTTGCAGCAGCACATGTCAGGATCTTTCAGGAAGGATTTGGCAGCATCTTCTCCACTCTTTGGTGTTGATCAACCAGCATGGCTGCAAGAAACTTCAAATAACAAAGACAGCAGACCAGTCCCTCTGCAACAAAGGTGAACACAAAGCCTTTATTCCTTATCTTTTCCCTCTGTCCCTTAGATCAAGCACATCATGGGCTTGCATATGCCTTGTACTGATGGCTAACAGGTTAGGACTCAAATGCAGGCTTAAAACCAGCTTTCTTACACAGTGCAGAGGTACCCTGAGGCATTTCAGGAAAAGCTGCAGTAAGACAAATCCTCTTGCTTCCAGCATAGAATATAGACAAAGCAACAGCAGATCTGGATGGGGAGAGGTTGGCCTTCTTACAAAATGCGGGGAGTGAGAATAAATCTAGGCTCTGGGCCTGCCCAAAGTCTGGCTCTAGTCCTCTGTGGCTTTATTCCTGCTGCAGCTACAAATGTGTGAGTCTACAATTTAGTAATAATATACTTCTTGACTGACCTTTCCTGGCAAGTTAATGACAGGAGAGAGTAATAAGGACATGCTTTTTAATCTAACGTCAGTCAATAATAGTATACAACTAATAGACTTAGACATCATACATTCAATAATTGTTTTTACTTAAACCCCTTACAGTTGCCCACTGAGACACAGCATGTCAGCAGCAGTCGCTGCCTATTGATAGGCACTGGCAAGACATTTATTCATACCTTTCTGGCTAGTTTACCTTCTCCCAGAGCATCCATCATGTGAGTATCTAAGCACTGAGATATACATTCATTTATATACACATACATTTTGGCTCAGCTGCCACAGAAGCTGGGATCATTATATGTTTCTCAATAGAAAGCTAGCTCCCCTGCAAGTACACCCATTTATTTCACTTCACTGCAAGAGGAGTTTATTTATACCTTCTGATACCTAGAAATCCCAATCAGAATCAGTACTTTCTTCATATTGAGGCATATGCATACCTGAGGCCACATTCAGATAGGCTGAACACAAAGCTTTTTCCTATATCTATGTATCCTCCAGTCACTTTTCAAAGGACTAAATAAAATACTGAAGAGGGAGACAGGAAAAGAAGAAACACTTGGGACTCCAGAAGGATTGAGTCGAGCAAGATATGACCTCAGACCGTGGCCAAAGAGTTGAGAAATCCATTCCTGCATCAGGTTCTGTAATGCTATGAGAGAAACAGGATGCTTCACTCAGAGTCACCCATCAGGGAACAGCATCTGGATTTTCTGTCACCCAGCTCTGGTCCACAGTACCTCTCAGGTATTACTGCCATTCAAGCATCAGTCTTTTTGGAGAACAAATAGATTATGAGGGGTTCAGTTTAAACCAAGTTATCTAGGATGACAAAAATTAACGTTTTTTTCATATGAGCATTATTCTTCTTCTTCCTTTTGGTATGAGGCAGGAAGGCATGATAATAGTTAGTTATTTAGATAGCAGCTGCCCTGGGGTTAAATTGCTAAAAATACCCTTCTTGTTTGTTAACCTTATTTTGTAGGAAGGATGAGGTTCATATAATTTTACATGGGAAAGATGAATGACCCAGTCCACTGGCAAGGTCTAAACTGCAGCCCTTTGCATGCTGAAGTCTTCTACCACTTACTCTTGTCACAAACAGAGCCCTGCAATCCATTTAGTTTCATTTACAGCAGATTAATTTCTCTCTGACCTTTGGCTTTGCTGTCAAATAGGCCTGAGACAGACAGGAGCTTAGGAACAGCAAGTGCATTTGATGATGTCAATCACTGGACCTCAGGGATATTCTTAACTTCTCATGTGCCAGAACACCACAAACAAAATCTGCCTCCTTCTGCTTCTGGATGCCAGTGTCCACACCAACTATGTTGTTGTTAAGCAAGCCCTACACAGCCCCCAAAACTTCCCATAAATGAAGATGGAAAGCAAATATTTTCCTTATTTTAAACTTATTTTCAAATCTCACTGCACTTCTCCTTTGACAATTAGATTTATTTTCTTTAAGTTTTAAAGGCAAATTCCTTAACTTAAGGGTCATACTGCTCAAATTGCTACTCCAGCAATATTATTGCCTTATTGCTGTTTGCATACCATTACCCAGTGGGCCTTGCAGCATCATTACTTTGCTTTCAAGACTCCATATATAAGAAAAAGAGCAAGCTATAGCCACTCTACCTAAGGAAAAGAACAGCTAAATTCAACTACTGCCTGTCTTATTCACCAATGGAAAGATATCTCTCTGTCATTCACCTCCATCAAGAGTAAATTCAACTGAATGCTCATCCAGAACGGAGATATTGCCCGGGAGAGAGGGAAGACAATTTTCTTTCGAAGGCACAGGGATTGTCTGTGGTTAAAAGCTAGGAACTACTTTTTCCCATCTTCCTTACAAAAGGAGAGGAAACTATGCACACCCACTGAAAGAGCGCTATTCATCGTTGGACCTCCTCGAGGCAGAAGGCAAGGCTGAAAGAAAGGGAAGGCAGTGAAATTACAAGACCTGGTTGGGCTTATCTGCAATACTTCACTCTCAACTCAGCAGTGCTCAGGAGCATGATGGGAGTTGGACTTCTCACTATTTCCAGGCCACCACCTGGCAGAACCGCAGGACTTCTCATGTCACCTAGCCTCAGTGCCAGTCTTCCTGCAGCACTAAACAAGTCCTTAGGCTTTCTTTCACTTGTCCATGAATTTTTCATGGGGACTTCAAGGTTTACTGCAGCAAGTTAGATATTTCCATTAAAGAGAACACCCTGAGTGGAATCAGAAGCATCTTTTCAGTCTCCGTTCAGGAAGTCCTTCTGCAGAGTTGGCAATCGCTTGTGGAAAATTATTTTCCAGAGCACATCCAGACCCTCTTCCTGTAGCCATATGTTAAAAAATCACGCTTCATAGTCTGAAAGGCCCCAAACATTTTGAAGGTCTGTCATTTTTCCTTTCTTACAACTGTAAAAATTCTTAAAATAAGTTCCCCATTACGAAAAGAACTTTGATTTTTCAAAAGCAAGCAATAAAGGGAAATCTGCAGAACTGAGTCATTTCTGCCAGCATGTTTCTTGAAAATAATGATCTCCCTCCTCTAGCAGATCCACTTCCTCTTCCAAAAAAACCCAAAAATTAACAACAACAACAACAAAAAAGTGTCTACCCATGTAGATAATTCTCATCTTCGTTTTTAACAATTGCTAGTTACTGTTGGGACTAAACACAAATGTGCAGCAAAAAGAGCAGTTTCTGACTTTAATCTATTACAAGAAGCATTCCCACCTTACTTAATATTTCAAGCAATGTCTCTGATCAGTCTTTCCTTGTCTCTTCCATTTACATAACTATTTTAGAATTAATTTTGTTTAGTAGCTAGTACAATGGGCCCACTACTACATCAACTGATAAGCTAAAACATTTTTAAAATCCCAACAAAAGCACACTTTCTCAAATCTTTCCCTATATTTTGTTGTATTCAGAACACGTGACTGCATTGGGTTTCAAGAAACATTGTTAGCTTTCGTTGGAGGTTATTTATTTAATTTAAAAGAAATCTTGCCAGAGATAGAATCCAGTTATTTCAAACTCTGTTAACACTTTTCTAACTTCCGAGGTCAGGTTTCTGTGTGCGTGGGAGATTAAGTGGTTTGATCTCCTTAGAAAAAAGAACCTGCATAAATCTGTATGTTTATTATTAAGAGTACTGTGTAATGTTGTATATCTGTGAATTTATATGCATGACACTCCAGGCACATGAATGCACGTAGAAACACAGACATGCAACACTGCACACAAAAAAAAAAACCTAATGCTTACCATTTACACAGTGTCTTCCAGTCAGAAATTTTGAAAATCTCTCCAAAGCTAAAGAAATCTCAGAGCATAAATTACAGAAGAAGAAAGTGAAGCCAAAAGTCCCATGCTCTGTGTTGTTAGGTCATCCTCAAACATATATGGTTGTGTCCACACCAGTCAGCCATCTGCTTCTCTAAACAAGAGTTTTTATTTCTCAAGTACATGTGTGAGGATGGAAAGAGACAAGAGTGAGTGCTTAAAGAGTTCACCAAATATCTAACCATTTCATGCTCTTCTGGCCAACATGAAGACCTTTTTCCTCCTTCTCTTCCTTTATTCTCACATCTCTAACCTGCCTAATCTAAAAACTGAAGCATGCATTTATGCACTACTCCTTCGAAGAAGAGAACAAAGTTCATTTGACATACTGATGTGTGCATTCTCTCCATGCTCCCCCCACCCCTCACACAGATCTTCAGAGAGCAGCAGATGCACAAGTGCCATAATGCGACATGGGGATTTACTCTGGGAAATTTGCTTGATTTTTAAATGGCTGAATACTTTGGTGGGTAAAAGCTTTCCTACACCACTCACACATGCTTGCCTTCTACTGTTATCTTGGGGCTTCTGTAGCTTATTGTATAGAAGTGTTTCTCTTTTTTTTTGCCCGCCTGAGCTGGGGCTTCCTCTCAGTGGCTCGTTTCCAGATATGGGTGCTCTCCCATGGTGCAAAGCCTAGAGGATAAATATGGGAGCAGAACTGAGGAAGGCAGAAATTTAATTTCAGTTTGCTTGACAGAAGAAAGTTTAGAGCTTTCTCAGTTTGATTACTTGAAAGATTGTCACTCCTCTCCCTCCACCTCCAGCTCAAGAAACATGCTACAGAAGTTGCCCATACCAAAGTTTAAAAAAGTGGCTATCATGTTAGAGGCACCACATATCCACAGCAAGAGGAGGCTGTCCAGTTTCTCCAACATTATTATCTATGGGTAAAAACTAAACAGTTATCAGGAAGTTTTACTGTTCCTCAGATTTGGTAACCTGGAAACCAAATCCAGGTCCCCCCATCCCAAAAAAATCCATCACAGAAGCAGAAACAAGCATCTTGATTTCCACTCTGGAGATGCATGATTCACCTGTAATCTCTGAGGTGGCCACTAAAAGTTGATTTACATCTCATACGGGAGATTTGCACAAAGCAAGGTAGGGATGACTCATTCTCTTCTCCAAGGGAAATCTGGAATCCCTCTACAGCCTATAAAAATTCTTGCCTGAAGCCTGAGAACTCACCATTATTTTCATGAGTACCCTCTGTGTCAATACAGGTCTATTCCAGCGCCAGAGGAACTAGTATCTCTGAGCCCCATTGCACTGCTATAGCTGCTCAGGAGACAGTGTGTCAAGTCCTAAATAATGGTACCCCATCTTGCACCTAAAGCTCCCCTGACTTACCTTCAAATGACAGATCTTGGTTTCTGAATAGTGGCAGATTCTGTGATTACATACATTTAAATATGAAGGGGGAATCAAGAGCAATTTTAAGGGCATGTAGATCTGGTCTTCTGCCAAAGTGCTTTATTCTATAATGAACTCTTCCTTTTAAGCCACTTTGCAGACACTTTGGTCTGAACCCAATATCAATAATATAGGTTAAATTTCACATGCTTAACAATATTTAACCCTGGGGCCTCTTCTTGGGATGTTAAACACCAGACAGTACACCAGTCCAGGGTACTGGGATAGAAGGTGAAAGCTGGGAAGGCAGCTCACCAATGGGTAAGTAAAAAGAGAAAAGAAAACCTTGACCTACGCTGTATGAGTTCAGCAGTGCAAATGGTAAAGCAGACCTTCTCTTTCAGGCTGTTTGTAGTCACATTTAAATAGTCAATAATTCATCACTTACAGCAAGATTGCTAAATGCAGAAAGCAGCAGAATGTAAATTGAAATGGCTAATCCTTTTTAGCATGATCCATTAACAACAAAATATTAAAGGTGAATGGGAGAATGAGAAGAGACTTCGTGGGCGAGTGCATTGGCCTTTTGCCTCTGAGAAAAGGTCTGTACTCAAAGCTTCATTAGGTTACAAGCATAAGTGGGTCACACAGGTCTAACAGACATTTGTCCATATCACAAAACCAGTGACAGTCTGCAAGTACAACCTAGAGCCTCAGACAAAGCTGAGATTATTACAAGGCCCTGTTCAAACCTGTGCATCCCCCAAGCTGCGTGTAATACTGAGCACATTGCTTTGTTTCTTTAGCTCTTCCTCCCATCTGCAAGGGAATAGTAACTCCTGCGCATTTCCATAGTGCTGGAAGGATTAGCAAGTTAAACCAAGTCCTTGGGAATTTTCATTATGGGGGAAGAGCGGATATTACAAGTGGGAATAGCACTGTATCTAAAATACCGATGTCACTGGAATGTAGCAGCAGAGCTGGAGAGTAAAGTAGCAAGAGAGGATGGAGCTTAGGATATAGTTTCACACTTTTACTGTGTTTTCATTTAAAATCATAGCAGAAAAATATTAAAATCCTAACAGAGCAGTACAATATCAGAGGCAAAACAGCTTGACAAATATTCCCTGATGATTTGTGATGATGATCTCCAAACCCTTAAATCAAAATATCAACTGTACCAATTTCACCAGGATTTTGAAAGACTAAAGGACCAGTTCTGAAAGTAGGGAACATAAACTTTCAGTGCTTAAACTTAACCTATTCAAATTGAACTTTGACATCACTACAGATGTTCTCTGCAGGGCCAGAGATTTGGAGCTACAATAATGTTTTCAATTGTTGAGATACTGGAGTTCTAAAGAAGCAGAAAGTATTATCAGAGCAACATATCAGAATCAGAGGGAGAATCAGAATCAGAACATACCAGATCTGAGGTAGCTCTTTCAGGGTTTGGATATATTCTTCCAGGACTGCTCATTCATCATTTCTCAAAGACAAGTTATTTACTCCAAGATTTTTTGGGTGTTCATGATTTGGGTACATCCCACCTCACTGCCACTTTTGCTTCTGAAATCTGTGTTCTGAAGCCATTTCTTTCTAGGCAGTGCTCCAGAACACAGCATTTCTACTGGGAAATGACAACTGCAAACAAACATAGTATCTACTTAGCAACAGAAAGAAAAAAGAAACAGAAGTGGATTTTCTTTTAGTTTTTATAAAAGACACAATAATCTCTCGCCTGAAGAGTAGTATAAGTGCTTCTCATAAAACATCATAAAACAATACAGTCCTGTAAAACCTAACAACATGTCAAAGCCCTATTTATTCCTTTCATTAGCCTGATCTAATCCCAAGAAGTTTCTAATGGAACATGCATTGAATTGATGAGTCTTCTTTCAGCCCCTCAACTTACCCAAAAGAGATGGAACAAATATAAATAGATCTACACTTTACACTCAGTCTTAATTTGTTCAAAGCTTGGAAGATCTTAAAAACCCACCAGTGCCTCATGGAAAACTGACAAATATTCTATTTAGAGAGATTTTGGCTGCTTATGCCCTTGTTTTTCCTGAGGCACTCCCTTCCCCCACAGGGAGGGCTCATTCATATTGGGAACATGAAAGTTTTATTGACATTTGCTGAGGTGGCCCTGCCACCCAGAACAAAACATCCCCCTGCTAGTGGAGAGCTATATCCCAAATCTCTCAACTGTGGTACAAATAGTTTTTCTAGACCTCCCCCATCACATACAAAAAATCTTGCCATGATTTTTTCCTAAGAGAAATAAATTCGTCAGATTTAGCTACAGTGTTCTCCATGGCCTCTGTAGTGTTCATCACAGGTTTTCCCCTATGTAGTTTAATACCCAGTTCCTTATGAACTAAAATTCAGAATCCACCTCCTCGTAATTATATTTTTTTCAAAGGCCTTGCTGCTTAAGGTTAGATAGGAGGAAGGTGGGTTACAGGCACTGGAAGGGACGGGTCCACTGAAGGAAGAAGAATCCGTCAAATTTTAACCAAAGATCTTCATGATGTCAATGACTGTTGGAAAAGAAATGGCTGTATTTGTTCTAGCTCAACATGGAAAGAACAGGCAAACATGCTACACTTCATAGCTTTATCTCTATCAGAAAGCAAACGTTAGCAAGGGTGCTGCTCTGTGGAAGGCAGCAAGAGTATATAAGCAGATGGTGTTTGAGCATTTAACCACCGCAATCCAAGCATGACTTGGCAATGAATATACTAGAGGCCTTGTTTACCCTAGAGCTTTGGACAGTGCAGCTGCTACTCCAGTTCTGGTGGAAATTTTCAAGCACAGGTATGCTTGGTGAGGGGCAGGAATCACTACTCTAGATGGGCAAGAGATACTGTCTCAAATTCAGCAGTGTGCTCTGTACACAAGCTTTCCAGACTCTCTTCATTGCTGGTCTGCACACTGAATCCTAACAAGGATAGCTGATGGGTGTATCAGCATCTGAGAAATAAGAAATATTTTGCTGATACAAGCCTCTGTCAACCAGTACTTGAGGGGATGACTGTTTCGTAGACACATTTTAACTGCCTAGCTGTAATCTTCATCCTGTCCACACCCTCACACATTTCTTCTCCGTTATCTGTATGAGGCTGAGAAGGCGATCTTCAACAGAAACCTATCTTTTGTTCTGTCCCTGATCAGAACAGCCATGGACATTTGGAGATGCTACTTATACATATCTAAAGATAAAAAGGGGGCAGGGTGGTCTATACAGAAATAGAAATCAGGAAAATAGCCAATAACTCCTCACTCTCAGGAAAGAACATTGATCTCTGAATGAATTGCCAGTGATTTAGTCTAAACCTATGTCAACAAATGTCTTTCTTGATCATAAAGGCCAATAGGAATCTCATAGAATTCTAGTTATCTACTGAAAAACCCACACCCTGACCTCCAAAATCAGATCCCAAATATCCCCTATTTCTTAAGCAGCCAACCAAATACAAACAAGTACAAAAACAAATCCAAATTGCCTGAACGTCACACTGCCTGCAGTGCAATGGCGAGGTGATCCCTTGCCTCCCATTACCCACCCCAATAATTCTTTTATATGGAGTGTGAAATAATTAGAAGCAGCAAAAATAATTTAGGAAACAAGAAGAAACTAATTGTATAAGCTTGTTTGGGGAAAACACAAAGGACAAAAGCAAACCTGGTAGAGATGCTGACAGATACAGTACCGGTATATTAAAGCCCACACATGTATTAATAATAAGCTAACTAATGGTCCCTTGCACAATACACAATGAATTTACTACACAGCAGCCTGCTGCTGTGGTGCACTGTGGCTCCACACCACAGAGAAGATCACGGTTTGTGAAGCAGGAGAGTTTAATATTGCATCCAGTCCAATGACTTTACACTGTGTTTAGGGAGAGACCAAGCTTTCATAGTGTAGCTCTGGGAACCCAAAAATCTCCAAGCAAGCAATGTTGTTGATTACATCCTCTGGATCCAGGCAAGTCAAAATTTACCTTGATGCCCACCTCCCCAGAGTGTTTAGATCCATGTGCCAGTAAGTGACACTACTCTGCAGCAGCTCTGTTCCGGCCTTTAGCTACTGTTGTGGCTCAGACTTTAGGGATTAAATTCACTTTTCTGCTTCAAAATCCAGGCCTTCTCAGCTGACCTAAAATGATGCTCTCCATCAGCAATACAAGTAAATGGAAACATTTGTTCGTATCTAAGGTCCTTTTTCTTTCCTCAAAGCACAGTGGCCAGACAAGAGGTTATCTTACCTTCCTAAATGGGGAAACCAAGTTATGATGTTAACCGGAAAGCTCACTGAAGATCACAGAAGAGTGGTGTGGAGAGGTAAATCCATAGCTGCTGCATCCATGTCTTACCTTGATGGCTCAAAGAATTTAAAAAACCGAGGAGAAAGTCAGAAGCTTAAGGCCAGACAGTTCTCGATAATTTAATAGTTTACTAAGAAGTGCTGAAGCCTGCTTGATTAGACCAGCAAACGCTGACCTCTGGCAACACAGTCTCCTCTTGAGAGCAGGTCATGTGTAGGCCAGATCACATTTTTACTTCATGACAGACATTTGAACTCCCTTTAACATTGTTCTATACCATGTCTGTTTGTGCCCAGAACAAATAGATGCAAGATGTGGATTTGCAGAAGCGAACAAGAGTCCAAACTGGTTACAGCCATCCTGGAAGCTCCTGTGTTCCAGGGTAATCACACCCCCACGAGGAAGGTCTGTTTAGAGAGGTAAGCTACAACCAAATCAAACTTTAAAAAAGAACACAGTACACACAAGTACACAATCCTACAAAGCATGGTTTTGGTCTTTTGTTAAAACGGGGCACTGGTGTCACTAAAACAAAGCAACTTACATAGCTACATTTTCAGAGGACCTGTCCTATGCATTTTAAACTCAACTAATACTGAAGCTGTTGATTGCCTCTATAGCCCAGCCTAGAACTGTTTGCACTGTTATTTTCTCCAGCAGATCAACCTCACTGGCTGAGCTCACACTGCATCCTGAGCTTTAGCTGTTAAAAAAAACCCAACACCCTCTGTTCTTTGAGTCACTGCTTCAAAGAAACTAGCCAAGTACACTTGATCCTCCAGAATTACTCTTCTTGATTGTAAGCTTCCTAGCTCAACAAACTGGTTTACAAACAGCACACTAACATGCTTTAAAACCACTTCCAATTTTTGTGAGTGAAAGGCATTCACTCAGGCATGCTTCTCAAAATCACCTGTTGTCTACCCAAAATTCTTTTACCACTTCAGTGCATTGCTGCTTCTTTCTCCAGCACCCACTGCAGCTTCTGGGCAGCACTTCTGTTTGCTTACCCACCTACTGCACATCACCCCAGTAGTGGCTGGATGTCAGTGCCAAGGCTAAAGGTTTCCTCTATGCATATGTACAGTTTTGTAAAGCACTTCAGGATCAAAGGTGCCAGTGAAACGCAAGGATATTATAAAAGCCCAGAGTTTCCTCTCAGCCAGCTTGTCAACTAATTACAGTTGTGTGCTTTGCTGAGAAGCTCTGAAAGGTATCAAGAGCAAAACCCCATGGCATCATCTGACACTGACAATGCTGTAGCTGGGAGTGCTGCCATTTTTTATACTTTCAGGGCTGGCTTTGAACTGGACGTGAACTTGCATAGATATGTGCCTCATGCACAAGTCAAGTGCACCAGTGCAGTGATCCACCACACTTTCCATCACTTTACACTTAACTGCATGCCAAACCTTCATAAATTACACTTGCTGCTTTCCAGTCTGCCTCTGACGAGAGTGCAGTCGACCTCAGTGTCACTCGTGCCAGCAGTGCAGAGCACAGGCAGCAGCTTGGATGGAGGACTGCTCAGCAGAGCTTTTCCTTCTGAAGAGTCATCACAAACTCACTTCTTTCTGCCTTGCCCTCCCTGAAAATCTGCAGGTAGTCTGCAGCACGGATGGACTGACAGTGTAGACCTTGACAAGAAAATGCTTAGTCTGGGGTTGCTTAGGAAGTGTACAGAACAAAGTCAGAAGCAGAACTTGGTCACATATATCTCAGTGCTCCATCTTAGACTGTAACACTGGCCTTCTCTTGAGAAAGGACTGGCATTTCAGCACTAGATACTCTTTGATTCTGGCTAGTCTGACACACATGGATAACACCTCCAAGCAGGTGACTGCATGGGTTAATAGAGGAAGGGAAAACAACACAGCCACATCTTCCAGCTTCCTATCCTAAGTCGTGTAACAATTCTCCATTTCTTTGCACTTTGTGTAAGAAGCATCAGGGGTTGAGGATTTTTCCACCCCTCCCTCCTGCCTCACAATCACTTAAAAAGAGATTGTTCTGGCTTCTAAGAGGTAGTTTATGAAAGGAATAAAACGACATGGTTGCCTGCAATAGCAGGGCAGCGGACTCAGTGACCCAGGGGGTCCTTTCTAGGGCTGTGTCAGTGTATGACTAACGTCAATAAAAATTATTTCATCCCAGCTTTTACACGTAGGCAGGAGAGCAAACAACCAATTAATGAGAACAAGAAGCTCTGAAAAGCTGGAGGGAGGGGGGTGGAAGAGAACGACAAAGCACACGTGTGATGTTCAGTGCGGGGAAAGCAAGTATTCAACTTGAACTAAAATGTGACTTACAAGGCTGTTCATTTCTACCCCTACTCCCACATATCTGAAGGGAACAGAATTTAAGTGTCCCAGCTCTGGCTTTGTAAGTGATTTGACAAATTGTTTTCTGTGCTGCTGCCACAGTCACCCAAAATAGGTAAAATATTTCATTTCAGAAAGGAAAACATTTACATGAGGACTTGACCTTTAACTCAATGTCAGAAGCTCCCCAGGTGGGAGGCGAGACTGATGGGAGCTTCAGCAGAGTCTAGAAACCTCCTGGAGTAATTACAGTCTCCATGGCAACAAAATACTGACATGAGAAGAGGGGGGAAAAGGAAGGGAGGGGGTTACAGACCTAAAAAGCACACAGGTTCCCACCTACATACACCTTCCAGCCATTAAAGAGGCAAGAGTCACTCTCTTGGTGTAACAAAGGTTTGAACAGCCCAGATGGGCTTCTCCCTTGGCCAGATGGGTGTTCTAGCATGAGTGCATCTTTGGAGTGCCTTACTGCAAGGCAAGACCCCAGGAGAGGAACAGGATGAGAGTGGTTTCCACCTCTGTTCATTGCTCATCTTTCTGCTAAGGCCTTCAAACACAGGGTAAAGAAGGAGCAATGTAGAGAGTTGCTACCACCTGTAGAAACCTCAGTTCACTTGGAAAAGCCCGGAGACAAAGAAATGTAAAATTTTAATCAGAACTACTCAAAAGAATTCTGTTTAGAGAAGAAACAAACCAAAACAAAACAGAAGGAAAAGCTAGAAAAAAATAAACTTCCTTTCAGACTACCATTGGCCTGCTGTCATCATCACTTAACAAGCCAAGCAGACTTACTGATATTTAGATGCTTCATCATAAAATTAGAGTTTCTGGCTAGGAATTTCCACAGGGCTGAGGGGAATCAGCAAGTCACCAAGACAGGAAGCAAAACTAAACCATCTCAAAACCAAAGAAGTGTGCATACTGACAACCATCTTCACAGAATCACAGAATAGTTGAGGTTGGAAGGGACCTCTGGAGATAATCTTGTCCAAAATGACCAAGATCTTCCCTCTTTTTAGTCTCTATCAGCTCACTCAAAGCATGGAGAGGTGATGTAGGGTCTGCTCTAACTCCAAAGGCATTCTCCATTTAGGAAAATGAGATCTGCCACAGAAGCAATACTATGTTCAGGTCCTACGTGACACTGTGTACTCAAGCCTCTTAACCCAGATTCCTTGCTAATGGCTGGAAGTGCTTTGAGGGAGAAAGGAAGGCAGAGGGGGAGGAACAAGAATTTTGCTTCCTGATTTTAGTTCAGAGAAGAAAATATTTTTCATCTTGGTGCTAAGCAACAAATGTTTCCTCCTCTTCCATTCAAGGTTTGTGTTTTAAGCCATTTTCTCCTCTTTACTCTCTTCTCTTCCACCCCTCCCTCCATTTACTTACAAAAGCTGTTCCATTCAGTTTAATTGGAACAGATGGAAATATAGAAAGTTCCTTTTAAAAATATAAATAAATTATATACACACATACTTATATTATGTTCCAGAGAGGGGGAAAAAAATATCAAAATCTCTGAGAGCAGTGAATATGAAGAACTAGTACTCATTGTTCTGATGCTGAACTCTAATTTTAGATATGTTTACAAATGTGTGCCTCAAAAATAAAAAATTACAGAAAGTGCTGCTCCATAATATATGTTTTTGCTTCTCTTGCAGCTAATGCTTTTTGCTAGAAGCTAGAAGTTGAAATCTTCATGCAAAGCAATTCTATTCTTCAAAAAAAAAAAAAAAGGAANGCAATTCTATTCTTAAAAAAAAAAAAAAAAAGGAAAAAGTGATCCCCAAAGTTCACCAAACACTTCCCCACACACACATTCCCTCTCCATATGAACAACTTCTCTCATTTTCCCACCACCCCCTTTCTTTTGACCCTAGTACATTTAACTTTTTCTACAATTATATGTTTTGCATCTGAATTTAGTATTTCTGACAAGTCACAGCTACTGGATTGACAACCTGAGAGAATGACAACCTATTTATCCAGAGAAAGGGTACAGGAAGCCATAGATGTCTACCTACCACATTAATCCTATTGTGCTTTTGGAAAGGAATAGGGAAAATCTCAAAACACCTAAGGAGATCAGCATCTTTACTCTACTTGCCAGCAAGAAGACAGAGGCTTGGAGGAACGTGAATTGACTTGGCCAAGGTCAACCAAGAGAGGTGTAGCAAAGCTGTTTACAAAATCTATTCCCCTCAGGGTCAGCCTTCTGTCCAATTTGCCCACCCATCCCTTCCAGTGTAGAAGGTAACAGAAGGTAACACGAATTTCCTTCAGCACTTCAGTCAAAAACGTATTTTAAGATCAGATGAACACAACACAGACAACAAAAACCGCAGGAACCACTGGAGCTGTCAAAGACTTCTTCATGGTATCCCTCTGATCACCATAAATAGTAAGATATATACTCCCACTCATTTCCTGTAAGCTATTAAGACAGCAATTAATAGTATTACTGCCATTGTGAATAACCCTGATTTCATACATTGCCTCTTTTTCAGGCGTGAAGAGGATCAAATCTGCAGACAAAATACAAGTCTGAAAAGTCTACTTGCATATCTCCTCCAGCGCCACTGAAGACCTTTGAGCAGGAATATAACACTTGAGAGATGCTACCCATCTGCCAAGGGACAGAAAAATAGAGCAGAAGACTACATCTAATTCACATTGAGAAGTACAGATGAGGTAGATTTAATGTACTTTTAAATCCAATGGTAACAACGATACAGTTAGCAGAGTCCTCTATCTATCAGCCCCATTGACTACCAAAACGCTTTGTCCATATAGCATAAGTACAGATAAAATCTCACGGTACTAGCCAGAGAGCAGAAAGATGACAAATGAAAACAGAGAGGATAGGGGGGAGTCAAGGTCTAGTCTTTCTGCCTGCACTGTACTACAAAAGAACATTAGATTTCCCAGAATTTGCAACTGAGAGCTAGAAGTGGCTAGAAATACACACCTACTGCAGGTGGAAAGAAAGAAAAAATGCTGAACTTTCTTTTGTTATTAGCAGTCTCTTAGTGAACATTTTTCTAACTACAAATCTCTGAAAAGGAGAGGAAATCTGAGGTGTAGACTAGCTAAGAGACAGAGCCCCAGCTCAGGTAATCAAGACTCATAGGCTGAACTAGTCTTCTTCAGATGACCCAGAGAGTGTCCAGATGGATCTTGCCTCACCCTTGAATCTTACACTGAGACTGACACTGGAAGCCAAGATTTGTACTAGACCTTGTTTGAAGATGGATCAGAAGTGATCTGGATGAGCAAGAAAGCAGAGGTACGTGGATCTTCTGAGAGTGCAGAGGGGAGGAAGAAGGATAGTGAAAAAAGTACATTTTAGATGCAGATAGTCTGCAACAGGTAGAGACTCCACCATTCCATCACATGTCACTTCTTCCTGTCTCCCAAAGAAACCATTTTCTACCTCTGCCTCTCAATCAGGATGTTTCAGCCTGTGCTGTATAAAACAGGAGGAACAAGACAAAACATTCACAACATGACTGATGCCTCCCTACCCTTCCAGTTCTTTATGCAAATGTTGACATATTTCTACTGATTCTAAACATCTCCCTTTGGTTTTCTGTCACTTTTCTTGAGTTCACATCATTAGGTATTTTCCTGGCTAAGAGAGATGAGAGGAACAGATGTAAATTTGCATCCTCTTGATGCCTTCCTAAACCAATCCTCTCCCTCTTTGAAGTTGTGCTGGTCAAACACTGCGCAAGAAAATAAACTCTATGCTCCCTCCTGATGTGGAAGATAGGGGTTCAATTCCTGTCTTCACCACAGGCTCCCTAGGTGACAGGCAGATTTTATTTTCCCTCTGTAAAACAAGCACTGCACTTCACTAGCCCATAGGGAATTTGGGAGGATAAAACCCCAGTGATGTTTCAGCAGCTGAAATTTAAAACTGGTAGAAATTTTCTATTAAAAATACTTTGGAACTGAAGGAGGGGAGCTATTTTTTCCCCCAAAAGTAGTAAAAGACCTCCACATGTTCATTTCTAAGTTTACTGTAAAAGAGAAGTTAAAATTTGAGCAAAAGTCGCAGGCAAAGCAAAATCACCTATGTGTGTTCCCCCTGGTAAATTTATTAAAAAAAAAAAAAAAAAGGCAAAAAAAACCAACAAAACCCAAGAGCCGTTTGGAGAAACACATACCAGTAAGTTTTTTCTTTTTTTTTCCTTTAAATAATAATAATAAATTGTTGTCCTTTTTTAGAAAAAAAGTACATTCTGGTCAATTCCCTAAAATAGGTAAGGACCACCCTAGAAGATCATTCTCGTTAGAGGTATCTCAAGATAAGCATTCTGTTTCCACTCTGTTGACAAACAGCACTGTGGAATTAATTGGTGAAGATCAGAAAACTTTTCCTCTAAACAAGCAGGACCCATGAAACAGAGAGTTACAAGGTACCAGGAGAATAACCAGAGGAGATAGAAAGGATTGTCATTTCCTACAGAGACAGATGACTCTAATCAGATATACAATTTAAAGATGAATTTTGTCTTTTCTTGTTTTATTGGTAATGAACATAAATCACAAAGGTAACAAAATCCTCAGCGCTCCCCTCTCCCCCCATTTACCTGCACATGAGTTGTAAGAGAACAGAAAGCATGAAAGAAATTTTGGCTTGTTTTATTTTGGACCATCAGGCAGCAGTTTGTACTGATAGATGTATTTTTGAGAGCATACAGCTGCCTTATTCACTAATTATGCTTCTGAGAGTGTAATGAAAAACTGTGTGATTTCACTGCATGGCAAACGGCCAGCACAATTTGTTCCAGATACACAAAAGAGATTTGAGTTGCAGATTATGTGGGTATGGGTAGGATGAGTTTCATGCAGGTGTGCAGCAAAGGCAAGGGAAAGGAGTCTGGCATCGTATTCCCAGCACAGTTGCAAATCCTACCATTGGAATTCCTTCCAGAGACAAAACCTCACAAAGTATCGGTGACATTTGCTGTTTGTTCCAGTGTAACAACCCTTACCTGACTAATGGGCAGGATATGCTGTACATACCTGATAACACTAGAGCGAGTGTGTAGAAGAGGTGGAAGAGGAAGAGCAGGTACAATTTTGTTGAAAGTGGTAAATTTGCAAGCTAGTGTTAACTTTGTAATATGGCAAAAAGTATATTCAAGTAAAGGACAGGATTTCTGTTTTGCATCCCTTCTATTGACGTGTATTAGCTGGTGTGAAAATCCCTAACCATTAAACGGCTTCTATTCTTGCTACCAAAGGGAAGAGAAAAGCCTCTTTCACACTGTGAGAGGGGACACCCGTAAAACAGTTTAGGCTTTCTCAAAATTGAGCAGCGTTCATGCCACACAATTCAGAAAAAAATAGTCTCCAAACAATGGCTGGTGTATGAACATGTCTCTAAACAAAATTAGTATTTCAGCAGTCAAAAAGACAGAGCCTAGGCAAGACGCCAAGACCAGGAACCCCAAGCTTTGCTGACAGGCTGAGAAAGCACCAACTCCACAAGATCATCTAACCCAGAACATCATTGCAGTGACCACACTGGCAGCAGCCCTGAGTTAGCAGAGAGTGTGAAAGATGCACGCTATCAAATTTACATACATCAAGCAGACAACAATATGACCAAAATTAAAAAGCTACTAATAGACAGCAATCTGCCAAATTGAAATTCTAGACTCTTTGGATATCCAGCTCCATGCCTGTATCTATTACATTATGAACATAATCTGTATGACTATCAGCGGCTGGAACATACAAGGTTTGCTTTCCTCCGTATTTGGAAGAAAGCCTCATTCTTTATCCCAGTGCTTTATAAACAACACTTGTTCCAACAATTTCTCTGCACTATAATCCAGATTATACCCCAAACTTCCAGTTAGAAGCCATCAGCTTTCAGATATTAATAATACTGATCCTTGGGGAGAAAACATGCTAGAGAACCATATCTTTCTCACTTACAGAAATGAGTATATTTTTGGAGATAAACCTCAGCTTCAGGCACAGTTTTGACAATCTGATCAGTACAAGGAGAAGTCATCACTAAATACCCCCAGATCTTTAAGTGAAGGCATTCTCAATATGAGACGGAATAGGTAATTTACAGATTTATTTTACATTTAGTAGAGAGCAACAGGGTGGCTATGAGCTACACTTCTAGCTACACAGTTTTAGAAGTCATTAGGAGTCACTGAAGTTTTCAGAAATGACATTGTACTTAGAAATGAATTGCTGAAAAGATGACTGGAAGTTTGGAAGACAACAGCATTGTCAAATGTTGAACACACCAGTTTAAGCTCTCCAAGTTCACTGTAAAGAAACCCTTCACCCTTAACATAGTTGCAAGGAACAACTATGCTTCTTTGGTAAGTTCTTTAATTATTTCTAAAACATGACAGTATTTTTGTTTGGTTTTCAAAAAGTTCCTTTTGTTTAGCTGCCTTTCAAAATAATTATTTGCTACACAGAGAATCTCATTAGAACTTGCACTGCATTTGTTTCTTACTTTTTTTTTCCCTTTGGAATAAAATTTACTATTTTCCTGCCTGCCCTAGCTCACAGTGAAATCAGTCAGCTGTCCCATGCCTCAACAAATCACAGCAATTAGCAACAAACACCATCACAGCACAAACATTTCTAAAGACTGTCCACAAAACACGTCTAGAGACAATATTCAGAACACATGTATCAAGACGCTCTTAAAACACCAGTCATGGAAAACCTAATTAAACTGATTCAAAACAAACACTGTAGCCAAACGCTAAGTGACATTAACCAGTCTGCAAAAGACTTCTAAGGAGCTAAGTGAACCTTTGACACGGTCAGCGAAGCAGTACTGCAAATTCAGAGAGGGAGGGAGGTTTGGGGGTTGGATTGGTCCAAACCACAACATGCTGAGAGTAAAACAAGCAGGAGAGAAGCTCCTTTTTGAAACACTTGAGCTCCATACAACCATGGCGTGGGTACATCTTACCATAACACATTATGGGAAACAGAAATCAATGCTTCCACTAAAACAGTGGCATGATTTTTCAGAACTGCTGTGCACAGAGATGCCCCTCTTGATTTCAGTGGGATCTGCTATGTATTTGGTATCTCTGAAAGCTAGGCCACACACTTAGGTGCCTATATATAGCATTAAAATTCTAACTTTAAGCACTTATTTAAAAATAAGTTACAGAAATTCCAGTCTCTGTTCCTGGGAGTACTATCTTTAAGAAAAGAAGTGAAGCCCACTGAGGGTCAGCATTGCCCCTGGCATTTCAAATCCTGTTACTCTTCTGGAAAGTGTAGAATTCAATCTGTTGTTGTGGCTGTGAAAACTGTGAAGATACCATGAGCTCACCTGTGCGTAGGTTGAATCAATGCTTTGTGGCTATGAAGGAATGAGGAAACAAAGGTGCCTGTCTGTACTACTTAAAGAGATGTCAAAACTGTGATGATGGTCAAGAACAAATTTTTCAGTCCTTTACTCTAGTCAGGCCATAGGTCCTTAGCTACTAACTAAGGAACAGTGCCCCAACATGGTTAAAAAGCTATTATACATCACCCCAGAGTAGATGCATTTTCCTTCTTAAAAAGGTAAAAAATCCAGTTTATAGTGAGAATGGCATGTCACCTTGAAAACATCAGAAAAGAATAGAACGCTGGCAGCTTTGCATGATTTAGAGATGTTAACTAGTGACTTTACCAGCCTGCACGGCTTCCGTAGTATGTTAGGTGCTTCAAAAAGTTTATGACATTGCCTGGTTTTAAGCATGATAATATATGAGGATATTACCTCTGAACAACTACTGTGCTTCATTTGACAGAACAGGTCATAACGAGCCTTCACTTTGCACCTTTGAAGCTTTGAATCAAGGGTAGAATTTTTGTCCATTTCTGTACTAAAGCTGCTAAAATTAAGGTCCCTTTTCTCTCCTCACCACAGAGTCTGCATTATTTCCAGATCCCTAAAATAAGTGAATACTCTTTAAATCAGGGACTAACACCTAATATTAAGTTGTTACAACACTGAAATATGAAAGGGTAAAGTATATTGCTGAAGTTGCCACACTGATGAACTAAGAGTTTCTACAAGTCTGGTTTTCTTCAGTAAATCTTTTTTTTTAGTTGCCAAAAAGGGGCAAAGAGAAGAACACCAAATATACTGCCTTGCCTAACATCACTTCTGGCTTTTGGAGAGCATTTGCCATTGACCATTCTAGTTTTATTTTTCTCTTGACTAGAATAGACCTGGAGACAGAGATTCTTCCCACCTTGCTTTAGATACATGGCTGAGGCTCTCAGAACAGAGTGTGATGTTATTTATGCAGCCTGTGAATGTAGAAAGAGGGGTCTCAGGAGAGCTGTTTATAACCACAGCCTGCTGGGTCAGGCCCAATGTCCATTTATTCCAGTATCTTGTCTCTGGCAATGGTCAGTAATGGCTATTAAGTGAAAAAAAACCACAAGAACAGGACAAATACATATGCTGTCTCCCTACTATACTCTCTTAGGCTCTGATATCTGTATTTCAAAGACTTGCTGACCCCAAGGTAGCAACCTTAGACTAAAAAACCTTTGAGTGGGGTTATATGAACATTTATCTAGTCACTTTGAGATGGGGAACTTCTATCAAACTCATCATACTGTAAAGAGCTTATCACTGCATAGGCAATGACGTAGAAACTGCCATAATATCACTGCTTGAAAGTCTCAGGAGGATGCTCTTATTCCACTGCAAGATACAAGTAGGCATCAGTAAAAATGTTCAGGAGAACTCCAGCTCTTGGAAGCAGAGGCAGAAATGCCACAGCATCAAGATCAAAACACTTTCTGAGCATCCAGGTAAGTCAATAATGCGGAATCACTATGGACACTTCCAATAAGGAGCCATCAGCGTTAGTCTTGTTTTGCTGGTGGGAAGCTGACATGGAGTCCTGCTTCAAGTTCTAGAAGAGTCAGGAAACAAGGAGACTCCCGACTCCCAGCTCAGCTGTGTAATCCCTAGTCCAGGCATCTTCTGTCAGACCTACAATCATTCTTTATCAGGAGCAAAGACACTGCTGTATGCTAGAAAGGTTTCCATGGGGCTTCCTAGGAAACACTTTGAAATATCAAAATGCTGTTTTCAAAGGAGTTTTCTAAGGAATATATTTAGCTTTATAAACTCAGATTAAAACACCAAAATTATTATAAGGTTAAAAAACAAGCAAACAAATAAATAAACACTACAGAAGACCTTCAGAAAAAGTTGCTTGATAAATCGTTTTTCCACATTCTGTCTTTCAGCTAACAGCAAACTGAGAGGTGCATCACTCTTCAAAAAGCTTGTAGTGAGTCAGGTTGATACCTCCCGCACACTGCCTACAGTTCCCAGCACCCCATGTAAAACACTTTCAGGTCCTACCCCTTTCTACTCCCAAACCGATATACTGATCTAATAATCAGGTATCATGATATCAGTTTAGCCTGTGCAATCAATACATTGCTATTTAAGTTACATTATCATCAAGATGTATTTGGTACAACATCTGCAGGGATTGTATTACAGGGCACTTAATTGTTTGCTACCAAATTGCAGGGCTATTCAATCTGCCCCTTGCTAGCTCACAAGAGGGCTTGAATACCCTCCCTATCTCCCCCCCACATCTGCACTGCTTTCCCAGACAGCTTTAGGGACAGAATCTCGCCAGTGTTTTCTGGACTCCAGTACTGGCTGCATCTGCAATGGACTGCGGAAAACTTAGTACTTGTACATGTAGAGCTCAAAGCACAATACTAAAAAAAATCTCACAGGCCTGCTCAATGTCCTCATCTTCCATGAAAACATAGGCTGAGTTGAAAAGCAGCCAGTGATGCCCAGTGTGATTCACAAGCAGTGCTTGAGGCCAGAGTGAAGGAGGAGAGCAGGTACCACTAGTAGATGGCTAACATTTAAAGGTAGAATTCGGAATGGGGTTGGAACCTAATGTTTTAAATTAGCTGTAAGGTAGCAGTGTCCAACCGAAAAAAAAGGAAAACACCTGGAGGCATCGGACTAACTACCTCTGCATGGATCTGCTAGTCAGACCCAGACATGAAGGAAAACATTATTATCTTCTGCTTTGCATGAGTTGCTTATTACCATGTTTCTTCAAAGCCTCCCAGACAGAGAGAAAAACATCTCCCACCATCAGTCTCCACCAACGTGACATGGTTGCTGGGAGACTCACAGTTGCAAATACCTACTACAGAGAGGTAAAAAGATAAATCCATTCTGCATGTGCGACCAAGGCTTGTGGCTCAGCCACTTCCAGCTTGCTGCTGGCAGCCTGGATATTACCTCTAAGATAAATGAATAAGAGTTTAGGTCTTATTGGATTACTGTTTATTGAACTTTATAAATTCCAATTAACAGACCCCTGAGCAATAAGAGACATGTAGTGTACTCTTCATTTTATAGTGCAATTATTACTGAGTTTATCCTCAGCTGAACAAGAGGTATTAACGGATAAAACATGGGAAAGAAGACATACTAATAGATAAAAGCAGATATTGGAGACAAGGAGATAAACAGATACAACTAGGAGAAAATGCACAAGGCAAGAAAGAGCACACGTGTGTGGCTGATTAGGTTATTTTATTGCTTATACTACTATGCAGGAGGCCCACAGAAAGTAGATGAGACAGTTACACAGATGAGTAAAGTGTCCTAAATATGCAAGCAGGAAAAAAAGAGGTAGGGAGGGGGAAGGGAAGGAAAAAAGAAGAGGTAAACAGCAGTCGAAATAGGGCAGAATTTGGAATTTATTGTTTTCACAGTTGCTCTAGAGGCACGAACACATTGAGAAATATCTCCCTAGTCAGCATTTTGCCAACATGCAGAGAAACTTGTACTAGTGAATTTTGGTACTATTTAAAAGAAGGAAACATGCTCAGGGTGTTCATCCATTAACTAATTTATACAAACAAGATGCAATGCAATCTCTTCATCCCCACCTCAATATTGGACAGAAACCAAGCTGCTAACACAAGATCTGCGAAAACCCTACTCCATTAAAAAACATGATGAGAAGAAGGTGTTTTTAAAGCACCACCGCTGCAATTCTTTCAGGCAATCCTCGTCCCCCTCTTTATTCCCACCTGCCTTTTTTTGTTTTGATTTATTGAGCCTGTGCATACTGTGGTTTTTTTCAGAGATAAGAGCAGTACGTACGTGTATATACTCCAGCAGTAACTAACGACATCGATCCAGTCCTCACTGCCAGGGTTTCCTGATACTTTCACGTGCTAAATATAAGAGCTCCCCTACCTGTTTGCTGCAGGTATTATGATATGGAAAAAGGAAAGAGCTTCATGTCATCTTCATTTCATGCTTAAACTTTCACATTATGAAACTCTACTGATGGAAAGGAATATTAGCATGGTAGTTTCCAGTTCCTTCTACCCCATCCCACCTTGCTGTCAGAGCTCAGATGCCCTCCACAAATTTAGGTATCACTCAGAGAACTTACAGCTTACAAGATAATGCAAAAGGTGAGTATTTTGCTTCCAAATGTCTCAACACAATTAGCATCAGTTAATTCAAAACTAAGATCCAAATAAAATATTATTTTTAAAGTTGGACAGCTTCTTCTTGGCACATAGAAAAGCCGACCCAGCAACACTAAAACAAGATGAAAACATGGTTTCATTGGCAGGCTTAACACTCTTTACCCTGTGACCTGATGTCAAGGAAGATGAGGGTCAGGGAGATGATCAGACTTGCTGCACAATCACTAGGAAGTTAAAATAAGATCAAGTGGCTACACCTAGGTGTTGTGCATACTTGTGATGAAAGACAGCCACAACCCAGCACAGAAAGGGCAGGACGGCAGAACTGCACACAAGGAGATTGTATTTCATCATAACAGGTGCTCTTGGAAAAAATATTTTTCTTCTGCTTGGTATTGAATAACTTTAAAGGTGATGGGCATTACACCTTCCAGACATCTATAAGGGAAGAGACTTCAGGAAAGTAGTTGAGACATTTGGAAGCAAAATACTCACCACCCACCTTTTGCATTATCTTTTAAGCTGTGAGTTTTCTGAGAGATACCTAAATTTGTAGAGGGCATCTGACATCTGTGGCAGAGCTTGGAACTGGTTCTAGATCTGTTCACCCAAAAATTATTTCTTCTACTCATACAAGAGTTGCAAGGGAGAGCTGGCGATGACCTCGGTTCAGCCTCTCTGCTCAAAGGAAAACAGACTTAGCTATTACAGCATGGTCCAAATTTTCTTTTCTCCTGAGGGTCCTGCACATGAACTCTGCTGGAGTTGCTGGTGTCAACTGCTATAGGTAATGGATGGCAGCAACAAATACTCCACATACCAGTAAAAGATCCAAACCTTGATCTTCCTTTCTGAATACTATCTGGAAACTTCTGCCCATGCAAAGGAGGTATAAGAAGGTTAATTTGGTACTGCTTTGAATGAAAGAGCCTTTTTTAACATAAGGGAAAAGATACAAAATACATCAAGGTCTATAAATGTTTTTTAAAGCTTTCCTCCAAATACCGGGATGATTTTTCGATAATAGCACAACAATCATGTTTAAGAAACTTGACAGCTTCAGCCCTTTTTTTACAGTTCCCATCCTTGCAGCTACCTCCAGCCACATCAATCACAGGAGTTACTCATGCTTCTCAACTACTTTCCTGAAGTCTCTTCCCTTTTAGATGTTTGGAAGCTGTAATGCCTATCATCTTTATTCAGTAACAAGTGGAAGAAAAGTAATTTTTCCCAGAGCACCTCTTATTGATGAAATACAATCTGTTTATGCAAATACTGACACAACACAAGGCCAACAGCGAAGCTGCAAGCTCTGCTTCAGGTTAGAGGTTGCACAACACCTCAACAGTTACATAAAAGACAGCAAACAACCCCCAGGTCAGTGAGAGTTAATCTACTCAAAGAACTTAACATATCTAAGAAAGTAATCCAAACTACCAATGGCTAACCCCTTGCCTATGCCCCATACCACCTCCCAAGCCCCCCAATCCTGCAATAGATCATACAGAATGGATTACATTAATTTTCTATAAACTATATCAACTTGAGTGACATGTCCTTAAGGGTTAGGTGATTGATATCCACAATGAAGTCTTATAATCTAAAATCATATTAATATTAATATTAAAGATTTTTCTGTCCTTTATGTGCATCATTAAATTCTGAGTATAAGGTGAAATTGACAACATACATTTTGACAGCTTATCTATAATAAATATGCAAATCTTGATACCAGTGTGTCATCACAGATTCTGCTGCTCCTTGAAATATCAGAAAGATCCTTTCTTTATATGACATTTACAGTGAAAGATCAGATATAAAGCATTTTGTATGACTGAGATTTTCATTGGTTTAGTCTTCAAGCACAATGATAGGGACTTCATATTGCATTGGCACCAACATCATCCCTCCCTCTTGTCTCCCTTTCATGATACCATGGTGGTGAAAAAAATTCAAGTGTTTCCACTCTTTCTTTGGTCTTCTTACAGAAAATGAATTCTAAAAGTCATACTCTCTGAAGAAATCTTAACAATGCTTTCCCTTAAGCTCACAAATACTACCAGAGGAAATATTTCTACACAGGAGGGTCATATTTAACCCAGAAGAGGAATTAAATGAGTTAGTAGACAGAATGTCAGCTGTCCTCAATCCTGTGAGAACACCTCAGACCTGTACAGTGCCACCTCATTCAGATACATGACATAGAGAATTTAGAAGACCAGCCTTGATGGAAGTGATATTTTGGAACAGTGCCTTGCCTATTCTAGCCCAATAGTCCCAACAGTCCAAACTCACAGGTACGCACTCCTTCACATATTCTGGTACACAGCATCTCATGCTTCTATATTCATAGATGTTCAGAAGCCTGGCAATGAGATCTTCATTTCTACCCTGTTGCTTGCTAGGAGTCTGCACATGCAGCACGAGGCAATGCCACTCCTGGGCTGGTATACAACGCTTGCAGTGAGGAGATCCATCCCAGCTGTCCTGTGCTGACTTTAATGCATTTTGGAGATTTTTCCTACCTCAACTCTCCTTATCAGAGGCTGCTGCCAGACAACAGTGGCAGAAGTAATGTTTTGTTATGTGAAATTGCTGTGACTAGCACAACAAACATCTCATTTTGATTGGGAATTTGAAGCATAACTAATCTAAACAACTAATCACAATTTTTACACTACCTTGAGAGAGAATGTGTACACATCCATGTGCACATACAACTGTTCTCATTATCTCCTTCTAAATTAGTCCTCACATCTTCTTGTCAGTAGAAAAAGAATTGAAAGGAAATATAAAGAGATTTTCAATGAGGACAATAACTCATAAGAAACCAACCCGAGGCGATGAAATTTATTGTTTCAAGGTCTGTTATAACCGTTTATTCCTGACAAGGGCAGGGCACAGGTAGTACAGGAACAAAAGATCAAAAAAACACTGAGCCATCTTTACTTCTGTTTACTTCTGGTCAAAACCTGACGTTGGCCATGAAACACTGGGATATGAAGAGGGCAACATGAAAGCCTGAAGTACGTGACAGGGTCTTTGCCATAGAGTCCATATGTGTATATGGACAGTTGTGCTGAACAGGAGATAATAATGCAAGGAAACTTGCCCTACACTCACTGAAAGACTAAGAGCTGAGCCTTACAGAATGTAACAAAAACATGAACCCCAGTAGTTTGAACAAAATAACCCCATGCACCCTCAGGGAAGACAAAAGATTTATAATTTGTCCAGGTGTTGAAACCTTCAGTGTCTTTTATTCTTGAAAAAAAAAGGATTATGAATTGACTAGAAAATATTAGTCCCTTTTCCCATAGACTTTTCAGTGTTACCATGTCACTACCACCTTGCAGACACCACCACTCACCTTTCACTAAACTCATAGGGACCTTTATTTTAAAAGCATCTAGTTTTACTCAACAGCATCCTCCTTCCTGTAACAGGCTCGCATGGAGAGTTTTAGTGCTTCAGAAACTCCACTTTCCAGTGTAGCTAAGTTGTTCGGAGCCTGTAGGGGAAATCCTACTGCCAGAGAAGGAAATCTGTGTCAAATAAGGCATCTCCCAATTCATCCTGTCAGCAGCCAGCCTCTGCTTACAGTCACACCACACAGCAGCTGCAAACCACGAGATGTGGTTGAGGGCTGCCACCTTGCCTGCCATCTAGGAATCAAAGCAGGAACTTCCTAGGCTAAGAAATGCGACTCTAAAGCCCAAGCTATAAAGAAAGCGAGCTCTGTGGGAAGGGCTACTATGTCTGTAAAATACAGAGACATGTATTAACAGGACAGGTTGCCAATACCGACCCCAAAACAGGCTGTGTCTTCAGAGAAGGAAGGGGCAAATAAGGGAGGTTTTATCTCTTCTTTCCCTGCACCATTCTCACAATTAACACCCAGTTCTTGTGTTGAATTCATCTCTGACTAATCCTCCCTGCTTTATTTTATATTTGTGTTGACTTGACACGCCTTAATCCCTGAGTCAGCTCCTATTTCTTGCTAAACCAAAGGTAAATTATACCAAGTCTACCCAGCAGTGTTAAAGCCAGCAGGATTTATAATGCAAAGCACCTGCTAAAAATACCCAGGCGAGCGTACCAACTACAAGAGCTTTCCACAGTGCTAGAGACAAACATGTCACACCCGAAATATGCAAAGCAAGACAGAGGTAATACAAGACAGCTTATGAGAGACCAGGGTCTCTATCTTTCATCCAGGGCCTAAGAGAACTTTCCTACTGTAATGATGCTCATGCAATGATTTCTTCATGCTCCCTTCCCCTGATATCACGGTTGTGCCACCTCTCACGTGAGCGTCACTCACGTCACTCACTACACCACGCCACTCGCTACATCACGCCTGCGTAGTCCCTCGGAGCAGGTGATGCGCTTGTTTTCTGTCACGCACGTATTCCTCCTTCACTCGCAGGGACACCATGCAGAGGCTTTTCATCTCACCCAGGGCACTGCCTGTGCATACTCCCTCACCCTCAGTTTGCACATGCTCCATCAGTGCCACACTCTCGTACTCTATTTTTGCCTCTTGCCCCATTTGTGTCACTGTCTTGGTGTCCAACACCCTGCCTGACTCTGCCTCTCGCACTTGTACGTGCTGATGTGTTCTTCCCGCATCCATGTCCCAGAGGCTGTGTGCAATTTGCACTTTCTCTCCCTTCCTCCTGCCTGCCGGCATCAGTCTCTCTTCCAAGCTTGCAAGAGCCCATGTGCCAGGCAGGAAGACGTTTTTTTGATTCATCCACATTATCAGCAAAGTGTATCCAGATCTGAACAGCCCTGTCAGCTCTTGAGAAATGAAACAATAGCAAGTATCTGGTGAATTTCATGGTTATCAACACTCCTAATCAGGCAGATGAACTGGAAAAAAAAGCATTCATTACTTTGAACTAATGATTCCTTAACATCTTTGCTTTTTGAAACTTGACTCACTTCATTTTCCTATTTTTATTTTCAAATGAATTGAAAACCTAGTCCTCTTTTTTTCCCAGGATTTTTGCAATATCCTAGAGCTTGAGGTCTCATTCCCTCCTCCCCCTCCCCTAGCTTCTGTTTGCAGAGCATCATTATCATTATGTAATGATGTTTCTGTCGAGCTGGCAGAGTTGCATAGTAAAGCGCATTAACCTGGCGATAACGGATCACTTACATTTTTTATCATGATCTATTGCCGAGTTAGCACACCGGACCACTTCTAACAGTACCACACACTCGATAAATTAGTGTGCTGGCCTAGAACCCGTGATGGAATATTGTTTGGATTTCTGGTGGCTCTGCAACTAACCGTATTTTTCCCCCATCTGTTTGCTTTGCTTTGACTTGGGGCTGTCGAGGGAGGGGCACATAGGGGATGAGAGAATAAGAGATCTGCCTGTGTAAGATTTATCCCTTGGTACTAATTGTCTCACTCACTCTTTCATTAGGACATCTCCTATCAACTCATTCTTAGTTGATAGCCTCCACCTCTGCTTGATCCAGGCAAGGTGCTGAGCCCCTCCTTACTCTTTAGGGAGACTAAGTTTTCCCACAGGTGCTAGCAGTTTCTGTAACCAGATTAGTTCAGGAGCCCTACATCTCTGAGGCTGTCTCAGCCAAATATGGAATAGGACTGGTCTCTCCAGAGTTTTCACTTTCTACTGTATTGGTCTCATTTACAAACCCACATGCCTCAAAAAACCACAGAAAAATCAAACTGTCAAAGCATGCCTCAAACCAAGGGAGAACTCAAACTGCGCATGTGACCAACAGCAAATTTCATCTGACTTCCAGATCATCACTCAAACTAGAAGTAATGATGGATTTTGAAATCAGTAGGGTTTTGTGAGGATAACAGCACTGGAGATTCTTTCCAGGCTCAGCAGTCAATAAAAGGTACCTGCACAACGATGTCAGGTCCAAGAGATGGAAGCCTACAGTCACTGCAGCTGACTTTTCAGGTAAAAGAATGGAGATACACATTGCTGTGACCTCTTTCCTCATAGTCTCTGTAATGAACACACCTACCACAGCTGATACAGAAAGTAGTTTTTGTTTCCCTTTTCACAAAAGCCTTATTTATTTCCCTTGCACTTCAACAATCGGGGGTAAAAATAAATTGTATTGCTACTAGTTACATATGGCCTACAAAGCCAGATTATGGCATTTGGTATCTCTATGCACAGTCCATTGAGAGCTGCCCTGTTATTACTGCAAGCTAAGCAGGTCACTAGAGAGACCTAGAGGTCCCAATTCTGGAAAGTTATGCATGTAATCCTTACGCCACTGCTGACCACAACAAGTTTATTTGTGTACTTAAAGTTAAAAAACTTCATGAAGTGCTTGCAGGATCAGAGTCCTATTTCCCTGGATGGCAGTTCTGCTGCTGGTAAATAAGTGCCAGGAAATAGAGCAGAGACATGCTGGTTTGTGCATCCCTAGGCACATGGAAGACAGAAGCAAACTCTAATATTTACCAACCTGGAAAAAAAAAAATGTGAAAACCTGGAGTTTCCAGCTTCTCTGACAGTACTAGCAGCAGAAGAGTGAAATAAATTAAATAATCATGCCATAAATACTAATTAATTGCCATTAAAAAGTACTCAAATCGTTTAAAAGAAAAATGCAGCCATTAATCAGAATAGCTCAGGTACCTAAATAAATATTTACTATTATGCGTGCATATTTAATCTACCTACCCATCAAAGACTAATGCTCTGTTCCTTGCCAGTGAGGCTTATTAACATCCTAGAGGGATAAAACTGTGCCCAAGAACTGTGCAGGAGCAGAGCATAGGGATTTAGGAGTAAAACAGTTGCATAGGTAAAAACATAAGCCTGGAAATGTGGTGCTATATATAGACTTATATACTGAAATAACCTCATCTTATTACTTGTGTTTAAACTAAGAGCTCTAGGCCCTAATACACAAATTCATTGTCCTAAGCAACACTTTCTTAATGGATAGATCCCATCCTGAAGAGCTCCTAAGCCCGCAGATCAAAGTCTTCTCAAGATCAGGATTTAACATATTGTATTAATGAGAATTACTTTCAAGTGACTGTGCAAGAACAGGTCTATCTATAGCTTTCAGAAAACAAAAAACCTCCATGTTTGAAGTCTGCTCAGAGATGATTTGTTGGAGAGGTGGGTTGGAACAATTTTCAGGAGAAAAAAAAAAAATCAGCTAGGAAAGAAAAATAGAACTTCTAAGCTTTAACGAAAGGGAGAAATAGACAAAACTAGCTGTGTTTGAGAACACACAATCAACCTCAAAGCTCACAAACAAGAATTAAGGATACTCACCATCTGGAACAAAGAGATTTAGCAGTCTACTGCCTACTGCAAAATGGACCCTTTAGGGCCTTTGCAATGCTTCTACTCCTGATTTTAAAGGGTCATC
Source organism: Baryphthengus martii (assembly GCA_013396935.1). NCBI lineage: Eukaryota > Metazoa > Chordata > Aves > Coraciiformes > Momotidae > Baryphthengus > Baryphthengus martii. The sequence continues at coordinate 45,712 of VWZK01009298.1, forward strand.
CCCCCACAAAGCAGGCTAGAAGGTGGTCTCACTGTAGGGAAACTTTAACAAGATATAGCTTAGGGGAAAGAAATGATAAAAAGAAAGGACATTGGGGGCTTGTTTAGATGCTATTATGTTGTGCTTCTGGGGTTGTCCTGAACTTGTGCTCCTGCTTTTTGAGTAAATTGCTTTTCCAAGTGTCTTTAGGGGGAATTAAATATAAACAACTATTAAGTATTGGAAAGATTATTTGTAAGTGTTCTCAGTAGGCTTTTGCTACAGCTGCTGTTATTTCTAATAAAATAAATGAAAGGGGAGGGTTGGAGGTGCTTTTTCCCTAACTGGGCTTTGCTAAGGTTTTATTATTTTTTTATATTATTATTATTATTTAATGAAATACTAATAGGTACTTCAGTAGTGACAAATCTAAAAAAGATTCAAAGTCTGTTAAGCTTATAAGCAGGGCTTACTGCAATAACTTCTTTGGTACAGTTTTCTAAAACTTCTTCTAACTTCTTACACAGAGGGAGTTAAAGGGTTGTAAGCAGGTAGGGGCTACTCCAGGAACCAAGCATTTTAAACACTACTGGCAGTAAACAGCAAACACTTTTTCCACTTGTTAATTTCCTGATGTTTTGTTTACTTCCGCTGGAAGTGAATTTCAGAGCTTATGCATTCCTTAACAGTTAAAAGAATTGCTACCTGATAGCTCTAACTTAGCAAGAAAAGCTCCTATTCTTCCTGAAAGAAAACAGAATACTACATTCTGGGTAACATATTTCAGATATAAACCTACATTCAAAAATGGAGAAAGAGAAAGTACTTATTTCTTAGTGAGCTAAATCCAAAACCAGTCAGGTACATATCTTCAAAGCAATTTCAACAGCAGGTCTACTATCTAAATAACTTTACAGATGCAACTCTACATCACCCTCACTGCATATAGATCATCCATTCATGTAGAACAGCTCTTGAAAGAAATAGCTCAGGAAAAAGGAAACGGTCTTATCACCACTTCAGCTGTATGAAATCTCTGTAGCTTTATTTACTTTGGTAAAGCAATGCTAATTTGCATGAGCTGGGAACCTGCATGACAAATACAGTGAGTGGGAATCAGTTCTGGTCTTGCAATGAGCTCCTGCCGCCAGGTGGAACCATTTCGGTCTGGAGAGCTATCAAGGACAGGAGTAGAGCTTTGCAAAGGAGCCTGGCAAGGTCCACCTTAATTTCTGAGCAAAGCAGGTGTATCCGCTCTTTTAACCCTATGCAAGAAATCCATCTAACCCTGTACTGCTGCCCCCTCTTTAGGTTATTCTCATAGGAAGAAGGGCAATTTTCAAGGAATAACTTGGTGATTTTTAGGAGAAAATATAGTAAGTGCTTGGGTAGCAAAGACAGCAATTGCTTGGCCGATACCTGCAGAGAAGGGAAGGTTTGGAAAGGGAAGGGAAGGGAAGTTGATTTTAAATGTTGGCTACACTTGGGGATATCTAAAGAAGATATCTGATGGGAAAGTCCTATGCAGGTGTTTAGTCTTAAGGAGTGTAGACATAAAACACCTCTTGACAGCATGTAGACAATGTGTTCTAAACCTAATGTTTATTCTGTGGCTGCCTAAAACTGATATCCCCTTTTCTTGGGTTGCTGTATTGGCAGTGGAGGGCACTAGTGCTGTTTTGGCACAGCAGGTAGGAAGAAGAATGTCTTGTTACTCACCTTCCAGTAGTGTTGAAGAATCTCCAGCTTTTCAGTGATGACATTGGGGTTTTGTTGCTTTGTTTTCCAAACAGTGTATGTACTGCTTTGCCCTGCCTTATGGCTCTCTGAGGTGCGGCTGTACAGCCAAAACACAAGAGCAGAACATGGAAGTTCCTCCATGTGGTTCAGATGCAGTCTGGGACTTGCACATGCAAAGATGGAACAAGTGTGACATGTCATTATAACTGCATGAGGTCTCTCACATGAGCAGCCCAGCATGTGTGTCTGTCTCAAATCTAAGCCAACCTTCCAGCTGAGATGCTTTCCAGACATGTTTGCAGGAGTGGGATAAACTGACCTTAGTGACTTTGTCATCCCCTTGAGAAGAAAAGTCCTCCTAGGCTGGTTCAGCAGGAGGACCTTAATGAGAACAGTTTAGATTTACTGTAAAATTCTGTAAGTTTTAGGATGATGAGTGTGGTTTTTTGCTGATTCCTTTTTAGGATTTATTGTCTTTTTTACTTTAAGTGTAAGGCAGGTTCAAATCAATGTTTTAGAAAATAGCACCTTGATACTGTCCTTGACCCCAGCCTGGTTTTCTCTGCAAAGAAACAATGTTTTTTTCTGTCAACTGTTAGAGAAACTACAAGCTTTATGTTTTCGTGACCTAGCCTGATTTTTAGTGCCAAGGAGAATTTAACAGAAAAATCCAAAAAAAACAATGCCCTAAATGTTTCAGATCAACATTTGTCACACGTTTATATGCGGAGAGAGAATGGTGTTGGTTGGGGATCTCAGTCATAGTGGAGGGCAGGCAGTTGACCTGGGTATGCTAAGCATAGCTAGGGGGTGCTGGTGCTGGAGATGGCTCTTTAGGTGAAGGACTGAGTACCCCACTAAGTACACAGCAGTGGTTTGATGTGATACCTACCAGTGCTCCCAAAGCAAACAACATGCATAACAAAAGAATCAAATGGTGCTTTAGATGCTGCACTAGCAGGGGATAGACATGCTTTGCTGTTTCTTGTATCTTAGCTCCGGACCAGAAAGAGTTTGAAAGAACGATGCTCTTGTAAGGGCATTTATGCAACTCAAAAGGAGACCTCAGATCTAGGCCCAGTTCCAAAGTATAGATTGTTAGAGAAGGCATGTTTATGCTGATAGAATAGATGCTTTTGGGGTTGAGTAGAAACTGAGCAGAGCATTTGAGGTTGGGACATTAGCACCACAAATTATGGTCTAGGCATTTTTCTTTATTTGTGGCTATAGCTCCAGCTTTTTCCTGTATCTCAATTTTTCTCACATAACTGGGAACAGGAACAGTTTTTACTTTCTAGGGGTAACATAAGCATATAGTTTGTGACGTGCTCTTCCAAGACGATGGAAAGAGCATATAAAACTCTCGCTGACCTCACTGATGGCACAGTTACATGGCGCAGCATAAGGAACACTGGGCTGGTGGTCAAAAAACTTAAGTTTGTTTTTTCCCTTGGCTGCTGAGTTGCTGCATGGCCTTGAGAGTATGACTTCCTCTCTTCTGTTTCTTTTCGCTTGCATTTTTGTTAAAGTATGAACAGCACCTTGCACTGTGGGGCACTGATTGCAGCTGAGCTTTCCAAACACAACTATAACACATAAGGCAAACGTATGAATTATTTCTATTGGTTGTCTGATAGAAAACAAATTTATTCTTACTCTTGTAGTAGAATGTCATTACTCTTGCAAGGAAATGGAGTTTTTTCCCAGCTGTGCAAAGCTGGTGACAGAGCTAGCGAGCTTTGAACTTCCCGTGAATTTGCTAATGCATGAATCGTCACTGACTGGCAAGTAGAATTTTCCTTCATTCTTGTTTGTGAGTTAAATTCAGTCTTCTGTTGAGGCTTAAGCTGAGGCTGACATAAAGGGTTTAAGGATTGCATAGGTGTACAATTGTTCCCTACAGAGGAGTTCAAGCTTTTCATCTCCTATCTGTTCTCAACTTTTCTCTTAGATAGGTGATGTGTTGGTGGTATTGGAAGTTTCTTCAAATAATCTGGAGTTTGAAGCTAGAATCAGAGTTGGTGTGAAGAGTTAAACAACACAGGTTTCAGTGGAGCATCATCTGTTTACAGTAGTGGCCTGAATCAGATGCTGGGAATGTAGTTCAACATCTCTTGGTTTGGCATCAGTTGACTGGAAGCCACATACTGTTTCCTGCCTTCTGTAAGGCCAGAAAGACCAAAAGAAATGCTTCCCTTTGTATATCAGCTTCTCTTCTACTGCTACACAGAAGCACTCATTTAGAGCCAGACCTCACAAACTGCATTTTAAACCCAAAGACTAGATTAACTCTGCATTAGTGCAAAACTATATATATAAAAAAAAAGATTTCTGATTTTCTCATAGGAATTTCAAGATAATGTGTATCCTTGCAGGCTACCAGAAATTGTTCTGTGGAGAGGAATCAAGCCAGCTTGATTAGGGCAACCTGTCTGCTGGCTGGTGCTACTTACTTAACGCGGTTTTAGTTTAGTTTTCAGAAGACACAGTCTATGTGATGGTGGTGTCACTGTCCCTAACTCTCCACTTCTCCATTCCAATGATTTCCATACCTATTATCCACTTTTCCCGATCTCATGAAGTTCCTTGGATGCTTGATGATTAAACCCCTTGCGTACCCTGCTAGGAAACAGCCATTGAACTCGTTAAGAAAATGTACAGGATCTGGAATATACCTTCCTCATCAGGGATGCATCTGCATGAAAACGCACAGATGACTTGCAGTCATTATGCCAGTGGGTACCTTTTAAGCTGATTTCTTAAGGAAATGTGTTTTTTCAAGTATGCATGCTGTCTGCCTACCTAAGGGTAGCTCTGTCTATCAGTCTGTCCTTCCTGGGTAACCCTGAAACTTACTGGGCAAATTCAACACAATATGATAGAGAGGAGAGGTCTTGAAGGCTATTATAAACTTCATTAACGGGATGACTGATAGTGAAATCAATGAAGAAAAGGCTACTAAGATCACCCTTTAGTAGACATTGGGGAATCTGCATGGAGAGCAAGACATCACCAGTTTTCTCTGCTCTCCGAACAACTTGTTTTTAGCTCTTCTGGACCTGACTTAGACAGGGGAAGGACAGATTTAATTCCCCCGCCCTGGCAAGGGAATATGTTTAGCCCCTGACATCATTACAGACGAATCCCTCCAGGGATATTAAAGATGGAGAGCATAGTTCAATCTTGGTGGCGTCATGTCCAGAGGGCCAGTGGGAGAAATCCTCCTTGCCTAGTTAGGCTTAAAGGGAAACTTAACACGAGGAGGATGACTAAAGTGCATTTAGAGAGAGTGATTTATGTAAAACTATAACCTTTATAAAATAGGATTAAGTGCCAATGTGCTTACATTTGGATGGGGAATGCTTGTTATTTGCCCTGCAAGAGTTATGGCCAATAGGTCTCTGCAAACTGAGACCGAGGAAGAGACAGAGAGTCTCAGTTGCTTTTTCTTTTTCCCTTCGCTCCTGCCCCCCTCCTTCTTTCATTAAAGCAACACATCATACGAAGTGGCACCAGCCTCAGAGAGTCTCTGACAAAACCACTGCATGGAGCCTCAGGACAGAACTTGCTGCAGTTCATGTTCTCTCCCTCAGCCCTTCCTCTCCCTGTCTTTTGCTTTCCAAGTGTACCTCCAATAAGTCAGATGAAACTTAATCTTGTTTGCTCTGTCTCTAATTCTCTGTTCCTTTCTCTATTCTCCTTTCTTCTTGCTGCTCTGCTTCCTTGTCCCTCCTCTGCCCTCCAGCTTCAAGTTGTGTTTTATGTTGCTCTAGAACAGCAGCACTTTTCAGGCTTACCTTTATTCTTTCCTGTCTCTGGCCTTCTCCTTTAGTTGTGGATCAATAAGTGCAAACAGTGGGCAAGGGAACATCAGTGGAATAAAAATGAATTGATACAGCTCAGTACCTATTTTATGTCTCTTAAATTGTTAAATGGGCAGATTTTACAACACAGATATGCTTGGAGTGGAGGGAGCAATTCTGCTTTTTTGTTCTGAGGCCTGCAGATACTGGGTGCTCCTGCTCAGAGACTCAAATGCTATCTTAAAGATGAATGCCTCGCCCAGGAGGTGCAGGCTGCCAAGTGAAATGATGCTTTCATTTGTGACGATTAGTAGGGAGCTGATATCACAAAGTTCCATTTGTCATCACCTCTCTTCACATAGCACAGTCCTGAGTACTTTGGGATCTGCTCAAGTTGTTGTTTTTTTTCAGGCTTTAGGTATCTGTGAAAATCTACCAACATAGTAAGAACTCAGATCTCAAAGAAGATCAGCTAGCATTGACTTGCATTTTTTATTCTTTGTTTGGTTGATTTTTTTTACAAAATACCATTTAACTGGCACACAAGATGAGCTATAATCACTAATCCGGGATCTTAGGCTTGTACTTTTATTTCTGTGCAAAGATTTTCTCCTTTTTAATGTCTTTCTCTGTGGAAAATGTGAAACATCACCCACCTCAAATGATGGAAGTGGGGACCCGAGCTCAAACCACTTAAAAATAACCCCTGTCCAATGAAATCTGACTCTAGTAATTTCTTGGGTTTAGGAAGATCTTTCCCTTTTCATACTGGTGGGAGAACAGAATTATTGGTAGAGTTTGCTTTTCACATCCGCTGCTGCTATCTCAGAAGGAAATTGTGAGTATAAATCAGCTGGGGGCTCTGATCCAGCTATTCTCTTCTCTTCGAGTGCAGATTGCTATGTTTTCCTCCCTATGAAATGGGAATTAGACTCATGGAAATGCAAGGCCTGTAAAGCTGATTCTTATCACGTTCCAGTTTTCTGCTAGTATTATTGCAATGACTTCCGTGTTCTTTGCTCCTCGTATATATTGGGATTTATGAAGATAAGGGTTGGTGCAATAAGGTTCCTCAATATTAGCAAGAATAATTAATTTCTAGTCTGATCCCTAACATGACACATGCCAGATATTGACGGATGAACAGTAGAAGGGTCAGAGGCTTCACTCAATTTGAATTCTTGCTCCTCCAAACCTTTTCCATATACTCTCAACTTTAGCCAGTTGTTGCATTTCTGCAGTAAGTCCTTTCTCAAATTTTTCATCTCGACTCAATATGATCTCTCTCAAACGGCCACCTGCAGCTGTCAGGATTTGGAGTGTCGATCTACTCTTGAGACAAAACATGAAGACACTTTCAGGACCTGGTTTTCTCAGATTTATTCCTGCTCTTGGTTAAACTGGCAATGCTCTAACATCACCTTTTCTTCCAGTGACTCCGCTTTAGTGCTGGAGCTCAGAACACCCTACTGAGCAGGGAGCCAGCAGAGCACCGAGGCAACTATCTCCTTCCTGCCAACACCCGTGACATCCCAAATCAGTTTGATTACAGTTTTACTTGAAAGCTGCTGGGTCCCTTTGAACCTAAATGGTTGTCATGTTTTACAGATGGATTATTCCAAATACTTAGGAGGGGAAAAAAAAAGTATTAACAAGGAGGATAAAGTAGAAAACTACTGTTGCAACAATCACACCAGCTTCAGCTACCTGATGGCTGCTGTTGTGTAATGCAATCCCCATATATGGTGCATTACTGACTTCCAATATGCTGTAATATTTACATTAGCATTAGGACACCATCAAGCCTTTACTTATCCACATAGTTAAAATGGTTATCTGTATATGAACCCCAGAGATGATATATCTAATTGTCAGCAGTGACCTGATGATAATAGCAGTACAATTTAGTTACAATATACAACATCATTAATCATCCAAATGTAGCATAAACAGAATGGACCATTTGCTAAGGTCTTGCTGGGGGTGGGAGGAAGGTCCCTCACTTACAACAGCTGTATATGCTGGAGGCTCCCCTAAGGAAAGGGGCTGGCAGGATTGGAGGGAGATCTTCCATCGAAATCAGAATCACCTTCAAGGGTGGTACATGCCTCTATTTATTAGCATTATGCTACATATGCTAATGGCAGACTGTACACTATTTCTGAGCATTAACATCTGCTCAAAGCAACAGACTTTCACTTACAGAAACTGATTTAAACTCAGTGAAGCAGATAAACACAGAAATCTAAGCAGGTGGCTGCGACTGAAGGAAGAATTCTCAATTCCTGCACTCAACCGATGAACTTCACTAAAACCATAATTAATATTCAGATAACTATATTCCGACACATAGAATAAACAAGATCATTTAACGGATGCAAATGTCTACCTGGGATGAGGGGAGGCAGGGGCTCAGGTTTGGAATACAGAGTGGTTTGAATAGAAAGCTTAAGCACTCCTTAATTTCGTACTGCTGCCTTTGATGTGGGCCAGAAAATACAAATAGTAAGAGGATGCTATTGCAACACTCACATGCACGAAATGGCAATTAAACTTTTAAACAAGTAGGTTTTGGAATGTCATGATAGAAATTAATCTTTCCTTGTAGGATGTTAGATACTGTAACGATCCTGTTGCAGAAGTTCTGGTAAATACGGTCACTAATTTTAACACGCCAGTCTTCCATTTGGTAAATGTTAACAGGCATGATAAAAGTATGAACAACAACAAAAAGATATTTTCTATTCTCTCCAGTCACAATTGCTCCTGTTTGGTTTTGAGCACTAATAGCCGGTTCCAAGTGAAAGACTCATCAGTGTTTCATCCACAAGATAACGTTGCAAAAGCAAAAGTCCCCCCTGTTTCTTTCAAACTCCAGACTCATGTGAAAGGTTGGATGGACTTTAAATCTAATCCAACTAAGCCTGACGCTTAGAGTGAAACATTAAATGGGGGTGAATATTACATGGATTCAGCTTTTATTGCAGGCATTTAATCTGGTTCCAGATGCACTGTTTCTCCAAAGAATTATATGTCAGTTCTTTTTCTTGTACTAGGGCTACATGTCCTTACAGCCAGTCCTAAAAGGCATATTCAAACCTTGTATCCTTCAGCTAGGTCTCTAGACTGGTATTTCCTCTTGAGTGCTTCCAAAATACTCTGCTCAAGGCTTTTTTTGTGCTCTCCAAACAACTCTTCTTCTCTCTATTGACCAGATGCATGGACTACAAATGGAATATATAGTGCACATACAGTACTAAGTTTTAAAGAACTGAAGATCAGTTCCATACAATAACAAAATTGCTCATTAAAGATCATTACATGAAGAAATGAACATCAAGCTTTGGAAATCCCTTGGGTTGAAAATGGTGAGAAGCTGGGAGAATGTTCTAAGGAGGGAACACTTGCTCTATTCTTACTGTTCTCTGGGCATCTCTTTAAGGCCACTGCTAGATGCAGAATGGCCTTGTGCGCTCCACGCCTCAGAATCAGCATGGCTGTACTTAGGCTCTTAAAAAAGCAGCACATTTCTTTCTTTTTTTCTCTTTGCATCTTTAATGTTGAAAAGCTTTTTGAAGCAACCCTCAAGGATGTAATCTTCACTTATAAAGCCGGTACCTGTGTTCACTGAACTCCAGGAGAAGGTGAATGGGAATGAACAGCAAGCAAAGCAAAATTTAAAGGATTATTTTGAAACCTGACCCTCAAAATAACTAAATGCACCATGTGTGTACTCAAAGAACAATTTTGCAGTTTTGGGGGGGATTTAGTATTGTTATCTCTTCCAGTATCTACAGGCCTGGTGTGATTTACAGTGCTTCCTAACAACCAGCACCAGAACAAGTGAAAATATACCAGAATCTCATTTTTTTTTAAATTTTTTTTAAGGTATGTTTTCAGCCTGTGTGTTAAATAAGAAAAGCTAGATCTTAAAGATTGAAACAATTGTAGAACAATGATTAGAAATCTCAAAATGTAACATTTTGAGCTAAAATGATTGAATGTCTTCTGTCTTAAGATTTTTTTTATCCAGCATTATAATTTGGGAAGGTTTCTTCCTTTTTTCTGCGTGTTTCAGACCTGGCAAAAAGATCTATTAACATTTAAAATCCAGTTTCTTGTTTTCTTTGGAATTAAAATAACAATTTCATGCCTTCCAAATTCTAATAGTAACTCCCTCTTCTGTGTACACTGAGAATCACAAGATATATCTATGCTACCCAAATCATTTGGGAGGAGTCATAGGAAATTTGATAGCTAAAATAATTATATTACTGTGAAGATTTGAGATTTACTCCAACTGATCCACACTCCTGCGTTTTCTCTCCCCAAGTGCAGGTCATTCTATTGTCCTTCTGTGCATTCTGGATATTAGGGTCTGCTAGATATTATCAGAAGTGCAGTGCCAAAATCTACTATGCCCATGCAATCCATTTGACCTGAGCAAGGCTGCACCCCATTAAATACTTCATCAAATACTCAACAAAGTCAATAATAAAGCTCCTATTGGCTTCAGCTGTGCAGGATCAGGACCGATCTGGGGGCAGAATGTATGATGCCATTATCACTTTAAAATTATTAGCTTCCATATGTTCCCAAATTTGTAGGTATTTAAAATGACTGTTAGAAGCAGGCATGATTTTTTTGAAATTCTGTTCAAAAGGATTTGTTACTTCAGAATATTAACAATCTGGAGGATTTTTCAAATGAAATTATTAGGTTGTTGTAGCTTTTGCTCCCCCCCCCCCC
>VWZK01009305.1:0-13752 GCA_013396935.1 Baryphthengus martii
GAGGCTGTTTCCTCTTGTCCTGCCACTTGATCCCTGGGAGAAGAGACCGACAACCGCTGGCCCCAACCTCTTGTCAGGGAGTTGTTGAGAGCAAGAAGATCACTAAACAAAACAACTTAAAAGAGCAAGATTTAGTGACAATGAGCATAAATTCAGGAACTTGGATCTACTTTAGCTATGAATCTACTTAGCTACTTTATAATGGGTGCATTCTGTCACTCTCTTCTTACCCAAAAAAGCCAAAGAGAGTGGAGGAAGTACACAGTCCCTGAAGCTGCCTGATGAATAAACATATATATATATATATATATATGTTCTCCATTAGACTTCTTTATGGTTAATGGAGCTACTCATCATTTTTCACCTCACTTATACTAGAGTCCAAGCCAGGCGGAGGAGACTGAATCTGTAGGCTCTACTGACCAAAAATCCAGGTCTCCAGCCTCCTCTGATGCCTAGTGCCATCTTGAGGTGTCCCAGGACAGCTAAGAAATCCTCACAGAGATGGCAGATATAATACGGGACCAATAAGAAAACCATACTCTTCTAAAGTCATAGCTGGAGTCCAGACGGGAAGGACATCTCAAATGCTTATGAACAGGCAATTTAATTAACACTCTGGTATTGTAACGGAAGTTTAAGGATACGTCTTCACAGACTTCACTATATTCCTGATGAAAGCAAATTACCGTCTTTCCTCTGGCTAGAATGTATACAGAATGGAATATAAATATGTGTGGAAGTAGAAAGATGATGAGTCTCATGTATTTTCTGCCCGCCTCTCAACACAAACACTGTGGGCTACGTAGGTTTAATATAGTTCTCTAAATGAAAACTAGATAAAAAAAAATAACCCACTATATAACCAGTTAAACTATATGTGAATTATACTATACACCAGCTACACAAACTACCAATAATTTGAAAAAGTAGGATGCTTTCTGGTGGGAATGCTTTTCACCCTAGAAAATGCAAAATGAGTTGAAGCTCTGTACGATCATCGCTGCATATGTGTTGTCAACAAATCCTTCTCTTGCAATGGAAGAAGGAAGCAAAGATTGAGCCTATTCAGCAAGCATAGAATCACCAGGTTTGAAGGGACCTTGAGAATCACTTGGTCCAATCATTCCGGGAAAAAAACATGGTTTAGACACGATGGCCCAGCTCCCTCTTCAGCTGAATTTTAGATGTGTCTGATGTTGGGGACTCCTCCACTTCTCTGGGGAGATTATTCCAATGGCTGATTGCTCTCCCTGTGAAAAATTTTCCTCTTGTGGCTGAAGCATCTTTGCTTTGAATTCACAGGACTGACCTGTCACTTTTCCCTCACCTGGAAGAAAGAGGGATTTGCTGTTAAAATATCAGGTATCGCTTCAACAGGGGTGAGGCAGTGAAGTGAGCCGTCTGCTGTGGTCTAGGCGTTGAGTTCCTACTCCTTTCATGGCAATTGATTTGCATCTGTAACACAACCATTTTCACGAGTGTCTCTGCAACCATCACTGGATCATGTTGAGAACACCACTCTAGTCTGATCTGTGGGGGGTGAAAAAAATCTCGCTCTTCAGCTGGAGATTTTCACAAGGAGCTCTGCACTACCATGCAGACAAACAGCATTGGTGCTGTGACTCCAACTCCTGTTTGTAATATTACGTTTGTTATTCTACTTACAGCTTCAAGCTACACCCATGCATCTACCTGGGGCTGGAGGAGATGAATAGAGATTTTTGTCCCCTTGCATCGTACAGGAGCCCTCAAGGCCTGAGAAGTTGTTGCCTGAGGTTGTGGGAGATAGTGGTGGGCAAACAGATTGTTTTTCTTTGTGTTTCATGAATTATTACAGATTCTTTTATCTATTTTTAGTCTTTATTTTTTTTTTCCCTCTAATAATCCCTGTCTCTTCAGTTCCTCGTGATAGGAATTAACTTCTTCCCTGTGTCCATAGAGAGCTGGGTTCACTAGATGAGGTTTCAGGACCTGGACAACATCTAGATCACAGGAGGAATAACTCTTTTTCTGTTTTTCTTTTTTTTTTCATTTTTCTACTTTTGAAACACAAGGAAAACTAGAGATGTAAATTTTTCGCATTTGTGAAAACATTTTCTTTCAAAGGTTTTCAGACAACAAATAAACTAAACAGATGATGAAAGCCAATGAAAACTGGGAAAATATTGTCATAAACAGACATTTCCAAAATACATTTCCATCTGGCTGAAAGTGATTTTCATTCTTTTTTTCTAACCTTGTTTTGAAATACGTAATTTTTAATAAAACTCTCAGAAGATCCGCAGATAACCCTCTGATGTTAAGACCTGACCGCTTAATTGCTCTTAGCTTTCTCTTATCAGGTGAAGCAAATCAGACTTTGGCCAGTGACACCTCTTTTGCCATGGGAAGGCTCTTTAAGCAGCTAGCAACAATTTTTTTTTTTTTTTTTAATGCTATGTTTACAGCCCACAGCATCCTTATCTAGCCAGCAAAGAAACCAATTATCAGAAAAAAAGATACAATCCTGATTGCAAGTTACGAGTGCTTGCACATAGCTCCTACAGAGTGTAAAGAGAGAGAAAACATCTCAGAGCACATGCAAAGTAAGGATATATTAAGTTAGATTCAAGGGAATAAACCTGACAAAGGATTTTATGCCTGTTTTTTTTTTTTTATATTTTGGTTTTTTTACTAAAGGAAGACAACTTGTAAATGTATATCTCTGGAAAGAGGAGGCGGTAATGAATGAGGACAGTGCATTTCCCAGTAGATGATGAGTAAGCTGAGGGATAGTTGCAGGATGCCGTGATGTACTCTGCTGTCACAAAGATTTTACACATAGGCTGGACAACCTGTTAAATAAATCAGCATGCATCTATCTTCTTCTTCTTCTTGGTTTTTTTTTGTTGGTTTTTTGTTTTGTTTTTTTTTTTTTTCCCAGGTATCTATTTGGAAAGTCACAGTCACACTATTATGCATGAACAGTGTTTGTAACTTGGTATACCCTTTTCATCATTTCCAATCTATCTCTTGGGGGGTGAATCATCATTATGTAACAGAGCAGACAAGGTACCATGTGATGATCCTTGTCCTTGCTGTGGAAAGAACAAAAAGAAACCAAAAGACCACAGAAGAATATTAACATAAAAGCACACCCATATCCTGGTCAGCATATACAGGTTAGACTAGCTACTCCTCATCTCTCAAAAACATTGATTTCAGTGAGAAAAACACTTATTGATTTCAGTGGGAAATGTTCTTACCTACATTGACACAGACTGTAGTCTCTAAGGTAATTAATGGGGAAATTTATTTTTCTCTTTTTGAATCAGATCTTGTTTTGAAAGGAGAAACTCCAGCTGACTTCGGTAGTTAGTGCAGAAACTTGCACCCAGATCCTACTCTTCCTTGTCTTACTTTCCTATGCACTGTACTAGTCCAGGCCAGGACACAAAGAAAGTCAATTTTTGAGATCAAAAGGCTCACGCAAACCTGAAGAAGACCCACTTGATGGTCACAAAATAAAAGCAACGAGTCAGGCTGTTGCATAGGAAATTATTAGTTAAACTGAACAATACTTCAAAAAGTGGCTAAAACAGAGTAACAACAGCTTGGGCCACATGGAGCCCAGATCACACGCTTTGCTGGGCATAGACAGCACCATGGAGATGTTTAACTATCAGCAGATGTTTCCATTATCACTGCCTCCAACAATGGGCACCTTCACCGTCCCCATAAAATGTAACTTACAGCCAAAGTGTGTTGGAAACTCTATAAGTGGGACAGAAGGGTCGGGGTTTGTGTCAGATGCTCAGCAAGTGACAGGCCCATCTGTAAGTGAATGGTTTGTCCACTTGCACAGTGAGTTCAGTTTTAAAGAAATCATGTAACCTGCAATGGAAACCACCAAGAGAGAGCAGTACAGTCACGAGCCAGAGCGCAGTCCTATCCAAGATGGAAGCACCACCAGAAGATGATAGCATTTGTATTGAAATAGCACCATATGTCATAAAACTGGGTTTCCTGGATTTGTGAAGAAAGTAAAAATAAGAACTCAGAGTCCCCCCTGCTCTTAAAATCCAAACTTCCTTAAGAATTTTCAGATTATTTGACCTTTTCCACAGATATTTCAGGAACTTCTTACAAGCAGCAAGTTTCCTCTGTCTTGTTGCTTGACATTTCATTTGGCAGGTGGACCAACCAAGGTGCTAACTGTCAAAGGACAGTATAAAATAGCATCAGAAAAGAAGATTTGGAAATGTCTAATATACAAAAATTTTGAAAAATCTTCTTGATTTTCACCAGAATGCACCATTGTATATGGCAGTACGAAAACAAGAACCTTGCTTCTCTGATTTACTAAACCATCACGGGAATACATAGGTATGTAAATCCATACCGAATTAAGATTTATTTGGGTATTTGTCATTCTAATTTTGTCTGTGGTTTACAGTTAAAAATTCTTTCACACAGATTCTTTCTCTTAACAGATCAAAACACAACTGGGTATTAATATAAGGCATGGAGTCTGATGGGAGTTTTATCTGTCAGGAATGTCATCCTCTGAGTCCACAATTCACCATGCGTACAATAGGGAAAAGGAGACAAAGGTAACTGCCAAGTATTCATAACATACTTTCAGATAGGAGCAACAACACTTAGGCTTGAAAGAATATTGAAACAGGATATTGCAACATGTCCAAATCCTTCTACATTGCAATGTCTCATATTTAAAAACCAAAAGAAGGAAGAAAAATAATATGCCGTGTTTCAGTAGATCGCTTTCTATCAACATAACATGCTGACTTATGGAGCAAGAAAATAAGTTAATGTGTCAGGCACAGGGAGAGTGAAGTAATGAGCTGCATGCTGGGATCCAAGTTGAAAGGAATGTATACAAATGCATTGGGCATACATAATAAGATGACCAAATTGGATGCATAGTGCGTATGCTCATGGATACATTTAGAAAAATGGCTTGGAATTAAACACAGGCAGTGCCCAGAAATGAGAGGTAAAATAAATACAGAGGAGTGCTCTGAGATTGGAGATGGCTGTGTGGTGGCAGGGTAGCATTTTCAGGGGTCTAAAAGACAGCAAGAGGGGGCTTATCCTGGCTGTGGAGAGAGAAATAGCAATTTAATATTGCTGCTACTCTGGAGGGGGTTTCAGAGGTTCAGTCAGGAGTTACTCTATTTTGTCTTTAAGAAGAAATCTGAAACATTCTGAATTATCTGAGCATGGATTTAGAATATAATTATGAAAGATGGAATTCAAATCTTTTTATAGAAGGTGTATCAATTCCAAAAGGCTTTTTCTTTCTTCTTTTTTTTTTTTTTTTTCTAATGATTTGACTGATTTAGTTTGATCCACCTTCTGTGGATGAAAAGGCAGGCAGTGATGATCTGTTATATATACAGCCTGTTGTCCGATACTTTTTCTTGCCTGAAGGTGGGTTAAAGTGCACATTTTTTTTAGAAAGATACCTATTCTGCTCTTAAACATTCCAAATAACAGAGAATCTGCCATGTCGGTTTATGAGCAGATCCAAAATACTGCAACTGCCACTAGTAGAAAATTGGGTGTTATCCCAAGTTCAAATGTCTCTTAGTTTTAGCTTTTGGACGTTCATATACTTGTGTCTGGAAAATTTCTGCCTACTCCCTCGATATACACATTTTCCACATGTCAGCAACGATGTGCAGTGCTTAAATCACTTTATTTTTTTTTTATTATTTTTTTTGTCCCCAAACACAAACTGTTAATACTTGCCTTCCAACTGCAGGAACCTTTTTTTTACTACATTTTATTTCAAATAAACAGAAGAAACTCGGTAGCCTTTCTACCAATGCTGAGCAATGAACAGAAATGAATGAATGTATTTTTGAATGAGTACATTCACTAGGGGAAAAAAAAAAACAAAAAAAAACGAACAACAAAACAGAGTTCCAGAGGGATGTGACTTATTCATGAAGTGTGATCAAAATCAATATAAGTCTTTGTGGCCACAAGAGCTGAAAGAACAATCAGAAATATCTAATATTTCGTGTTGACGTTTTCTGAAGGCAAGATTGTCACTTTTGTTTCAAATTGTAATTTCGTCTGGAAATTTGAAAAATGTTTGTTTTTCCTAGAATTATAACACGGTGATGATGTTGCATATTTTCCCCGATATTTCGGGTTTGCTTTTTTTTTCCCAGACCACATTTGTTTGAATATCGCACCAAAATCCCGCTTTGAGATCGTTATTGCCTTGTATTTCCTACTTCTCAGATTAATGTTCAGAAGCTTTTATTTTTCACTGCAGTGTCTCCTGTCTCATAAACTTGTTCCACGGCTTCTGTTGATGGGTGTTGCGCGTTTTCTTTGGTTTATGAACTTACTCTATGAGATTTTGAACCTTTGGTCAAGCAATTACAAACACTCATTACTGCACTCGTTACTGGTCATCGAAAAACCATTGTAGCATCTTCAGGTTTTGCTGGCAAAGATTTATCGCACTGATACAAATGCTGAAGAGAGCTGGATTAAGATCCCAATCCCTTGGAGACTGCATTAGCAGCAACTCAACTCATTGATTTCTCCCCATTAAAAACTCCGTTTCAAGACCTGTCAGACAGGGAGTTTTAATCCTTCTAATGTGTGCCCTGTTAATTCCATATCATGTAGGTTTTTTTAATCTAAATGTCATGTGGTGCTAAATCAAATTCATTGGAGAAATCCAAGTATATTATGTCAACAGCATTGTCTTTATCAACCAGACCTGTAATGTTGTCAAAAAAAATACAACACGTTTGTTTGACAAGACCGACTTTCCATGCAAACATGTTGACTAGCATTAATTATATTTTTAGCCTCTAATTCTTTGTTGACAGACTCCTGAATTAACTGTTCCAATAGTTTGGCCAGACTGACATCTGACTAACCGATTTACTGAGTCATCTCTTCTGCTGCTTTCAAATGCTGGGATTGTACTGGCATTCATCCAGTCTCCAGGAAATTTCCTCAACTTTCCAAAAACTTGTTAAAATCTGATTTGGAGGACAGTTAGCTAGTTCTTTTATATATATATATATATGTATGTCTGATTATTTAATGATGAATCACATTTTCCTCTAAAACAGATGGCTATTATTGTATTCTATTCACTGCTTTATCTCAGAGGATACCTCTTCTGCTTCACATCACTCATGGGACAGAGCAGCAAGCTTTAATAGTTTTGTCTGGATTTTTTTTTGCTTAAAACATTTTAAACTTATCCTAAAAAAAAAACCCTGAACACTTTCTGGCATCCCTGTGTGCAGATTTAGTAACGAATGGCAAAACCAGAGGGGATTTTGTCCCTAATTAATTTATAACTGTATTTTTATACATTTTTCACATAAGTTAACCTCTCCACTCTGTTTCAGTGTTTTTTTTTTTCAGATGTCCTATTGCTTAATGTTTAGTGGATAGTTGGGCTTGATGATCTTGAAGGTTGTTTCCAATCTTAATGTTTCTATGATTCTTTCATGTCTCCTTATGGCACATATATCAAACTTACAATTTAGAAATCATCTGATTATGAAAAATACTTCCCAAAATAGATGACATTCATCTATTCATCAGCGAGGTGGAGAGCACGTTTCTTTCATTTGTCTCCCAGTTTGCAACTCTAGTTGCTAAACCCTGTCCCATCTTCATCAAACTTGAACAATTAGCTTAGAAATGCACGTACACTTCTTTACTCACAAAGAAAACACAGAATTCTCAGGCAATGGTGTGTGACTTGCAGTCTTGCATTATCTCACAATTATTATTCAAAACACCTTTAATCATAAAGTCTGTCTGTAACAGAGCAGGGCATTGAACTTTCACATAAATTTTTCAACTACTTCACTGGCACTTCTCAATCAAGTTTTCTAACTCTCTCTTGAGGAGCACCCCAAGAATTCATATTTCACCTTTACTGCTAGCATGACTGCTGTACTAGGCAACAAAGAAATGATGAAAATTATACTTTTTTTGAGGGGTGAACAAACATAAAACCTGATACCATCATGGTCACAGCTCACATACTGAAGAGGAAGTGGTTGTCAGGGGCTAGTTTGTACACTATTGTTTAAGTTCGTGAGGAAGGGGAGGATTTGGCCCTATGCTGGTAGTTTGTGAGAAAAGCAATGTGCTCAAGTTTGCATGGTAATTGAAAAGAGAGAAAAAAAAAAAGTTTACTATTTCTGTACAATTAATTCTGGAAGAATAAAGGAGTCTTTCAGAGAGAGAAACTGGAGTAAGTCAGGTCTCCCTGAGTTTAAGTGAGTCAGGGTGCACCAGCAAAAGGACAAACATAGATACTGCGATACAGGACTCTTACTTTCATTTCTGGTCTTGAGACAATATGTGTGGAACCATCACAAGTTTTATACTCCCTGGACTCGAAAATGTTTTGCTCCCACTTGCTTATGAGCCATGGATGATTGTGCTTTTGAAAAGCTGTCCCTCCTGTTTCCTACCTAACACACTGTTCTCTCCTGAGCTTTACGGAGCTGGCAAATTAAAAAGCAGGAGAATGCAGGTCCCACTTGAGATGATGGATAAATTGCATTAACTAATTGATGAAACTGTGCACCCTGATGCTGTGAATCACAGTGAGCCTAGAAAATGTGGGTTGTTTGTAACATGGTGAAGAGGCAAGCCCTGAGATGCCAAAGACCTGGGGGTGAGATGAGTAATTTGTTAGACATGACATAAATCAAAACACAAAAGGTGAAGGGGACTCTGGACAAGTCAACCCAGAGGCGCATGGAATGAAAGGACTAAACCCGGGAAGCCTGACTCTTCACCCAGGCCTTGAGTACAAGAGCACTGACTCTCCTTCAACATTCTGCAAAAATAATTCTGATTCCAAACCTTTTGCAAAGGCTGAAACCGTTTATACTCATGATCAACGAAGTGTCAATTTTATCTTCTGTCCTCTTGCAAAGATCTGTCCAGGATGTACATTTAATAATGAATATGGATATAATAAATCTACTCTGCAAACCACATTTTGACTAGCAGTTCATGACTGCCTTCAACAACCTTTATACAGCTTTTAGCAGTAGTGCCGTATCTTTAAAAGTGGTGAAAGTGCCGAGAGCCTGGTTAGAGAGAATGAAAGTGAGAGATATGTTCCTACATTTCTCTTATTTTCATTCTCCTTTTCCTGCAGTTATGAGCAAAGTCCTCTCCAGCCGATTTCTGTAGATTACTTCTATTTATTCTTTTGTTCCTGTTTCCAAGAATACATCTTCAAACTCAATTCGAGCTTCAATACGTGGCAATTACTAAAGAAATAAAATACTATTACCCCTATCTTCAAGCATTTTGGCCACATTCTTCTTGGCTTTTCTATTTCCAATATCTAAAGTGCAGCACTCTTCAGTGCCCTTGAGGAAGTACTTGTTACATTACTGGATGCATTATTCCTTAGAAGAAGAAGGAGGGAAAAAAAATATCTTTCAATTTATGAATCATTCTTATCTTTACTCTTCACCTTTAGTTCTCTTTGTGCTTCCTCCTCTTACGGTCTTCTAAATTATTTCTGGGCAAATACAATGTCACTAAGTTGGAACACTTTATTTTGCTACTACTTTTATCAACGTTTTTTACTCCTGCCATCTTTAGACAGTGCAACATCACTCTTTTGACATCCAATAATCTTATTTGATTCTCCAGAAGCCTATTCTTTTTTTTTTTTTTTTTTCTTCTCAACCATATTAATAGCATGTTTCAAAGAAGGGAAAGACCTATTGATGGATCAAGGATCAAATACTTCTTCCTCACGAGTCTGTACCAAATCAGTTATGAACATGATTTATATCACCACTTATGACAGAAGAAGATTAATTCTCTCTGATCAAGGAAAATTACAAACTTGCAAACCTTCATTCTGTTGGATATATCCACATAGAATCATGGAATGAGTAAAAGAATGGCTTGGGTTGGAAGGGACTTTAAAGATCATCCAGTTCCATGCCCTCCACCATGGGCAGGGACTGCTCACACTAGACCCATTTGTGCTCAAATCCTCATCCTACCTGGGTTTGAACACATTCAATGACAAAGCATCTATAGCCTCCCTGGTAACTTGTTCCAATGTCTCACCACCCACATAGTGAATAATTTCTTCCTAATTTCTAATCTGAATCTTCCCTCTTCCAGTTTAAAGACATTACCCTTTGTCTTATCACCATAAGACTTCAGGAAAAGTCCCTCCCAAGCTTTCTTGTAGGCCCCCCTTTAATTACTGGAAGGCTGCAACAAGGTCTCCTCAGAGCCTTTTCTTCTTCAGGCTGAACAGCCCCAACTCTCTCAGCTTGTCAGTTATCAATTGGAATATAACATCAATTATAGCTGACCTCCTTTTACACATTGGTTTACACCTGTAATTTTACATATTACTGAACATAAGCACTGTCCGTACACTTAACATAGCTTCAGTGACAACGTTAAAATGCAGTCGGACCTTTTAGCAATGAACACTACCAACCTACTAATATAGACCTGATCAACCAGGGGGGTAAACATTTTCGGATGAACAATAGAATACATGGAGATACGAAGGTTACGGAATAAGATGAGAGGTTGGGGCAACCATACACGACTTCACATACTAGGTAGGCAAACAATTGGCTCAAATCACAGCATCTGAGAAACCTGTGCAAAGAGTAGATGTGCTGCAGTTCTACATACAGCATCAGGTATAAAATGTGCAAGCTGACTTCCTTGCGGGGGGATGGATAAACCAAAACAATGAGAGATCAGTGACCCGGAGCCGTCACACAGACAAGATAGAATAGCTGGGCAGCTTTTTGGTGATATTCTGGTTTTATAGTGTTTTTGCGCTTTGGAGGGCTCTCCTAAATGTTAACCAGAAACACATGGCTGGCAAGTCACAGCTGTGTGAGCCACAGGAACCCCTGCAAGAGGACCACGTCCTCTATTCTCCTCCATACAGTATGACAATGTTTCCTAGTGTGGCCTGAAGTTGTGCTGACTTCAAACCGAGCCTTCAGAAGGAGCTTGCAGGAGGTTACAGGTATTTCTGTCTGAACATAAAGAAAAATCTCTTTCCTGTGAGAGTGCCAGAGCCCTGGACCAGGCTGCTCAGAGAGATTGTGGAGTCTCCTCTGGAGAGATTCAAAATGCTCCTGGTGAACTTGCTTTAACAGGGGGCTTGGGCTAGGTGATCTCCAGAGATACCTTCCAACTCCTGCTGTTCTGGGATTCCATAGTTCTGTACATTACACGATGGTTATAAGCTGATGTTTCTGGTTTCCTGAGAAGTTTGCTACTACTATAGAAATTCAGAGGCAGATTTTCAGTCTGATGCATCTGTTCCATAACTTAGAGCATACTTAAGGCATTGGTGAACCACACATAGTTGCCCTCAGTGACATGACTCTTAGCAGTACAAGCAGAGTGTTTCTGTCTACCTTTATACCAAAGCAGCATTTGCTGGTCAGCTATAATCAAGACCCAACACACAGAGCTGGGTGATGTTTTGCCCTCCAGCCTTAAAGCTGTTGATTCTGTTCTGGAAGAGAGCTTAGATACGATGAGGATACCAAATATCCATAAATCTGCATAGACTAATGCTATTCATAAATCCTCCAAACACGCGTGTTATGGAGCTCCTAATGCACATCGGTCGTAGAACTGTATTACATGGTGAACTATTCCCCAACAGGAGTGCTGGAAAAATTCAATTACAGAGAGGGACAATAGAGCAATCCCCATTTTCATAGAATCATAGAACGGTTTGGATTGGAAGGGACCTTAAAGATATCTAATTTCAACCTCCTGGCCATGGGCAGGGACACCTTCCACTAGATCAGGTTGCTCAGAATCTCATCCAACCTGTCCTTGAATACTTCCAGGGATGGGGCATCCACAATGTCCCTGGGCAACGCAGACACAAAGAAGCCAACAATTAGAAGGTCAGCTGTAAGAGTACTTCTGAATACCTGAAGATCCACATTGAACTGATTGCCCATGATCACTGCTAAAATTCTTGGTAGCAAAGTGGGCTGCCCAAGTCTGGGAAAAAAATATAAAAAAGTAGTGCTACTACACGGAAGCAGGGCATTGCAATTCATTTCCCTATTTTTCAACCTTATTTCTCACCTGATTTCAAATATTTGTTTAAATAGCTTTTCGGAAGTTTTAGGTGGGGGATGGAATTGAGAATGCTTCAAGAGCAAAGGAATGAGAGCAAAATAACATTTAACATTTTCTTTGGATGTTAGGCCCCTGTTCATCTTTGCTGAAAAGCTGATTCAGTAAAGTGCAATATTTGTTTCTAGCAAATTTTAGCATGTTTTCCTTGATTTAAACAAGCACCTTCTGCAAGTACTGTCTTGCAGACTGATAAAATGCTCAGAAAAGGAGGAAACTGGAAATCTGTCTGGAAAACTATCTTGAAGAAAACCTTGCTGCAAGGCACCTTTACTGTATATCTTCGTTTAACGTGACGGTTCGTTTAATGTGTTGTAAAGTGCTTTGGGACACGAGTATAAGATTTGGTGTGTGTTATTTCTAACATCAGCATAAGGGAAGATCATTTATGATGGAACATGCATGTGTGCATACATGCCTATATTCATGTAAAGGAGGATGACTGCTGTAATACGTGTAGCATAATACATAATACATGTAGCAAAGCTAAGACTGGAACTCAGAAGGTTTTAGCTCAGTGTCTGGGAAGAAAATGAATCACTGCAGTCCATCTGTCCCTCTGCAAAGGCAGGGGAAAGGAGGGTGGTGAGATGACAGCTAGTGATGCTGTTGCAGGAATTTCCAAATATATGTATGTGTGTTTGTGTGTGTGCATATATATATATATATGTGTGTGTGTGTGTGCGGCTGAAACCACAAATATTTGAAATGTTCTTGGAGGAAGATGGCCTGAGATCTGTAGAAGGTCTGTGGTGGAAATGAAACGACTGTGATGTGACCCACCACGTGTCACCACTGCAGAAGATAAGTCTCTGATCCTTCAGAGAAAAGTGGTCTCAACAGTGTCCCTAGATAAGACACAAGAAGTAAAAATGACATGGCTAAGAAAGGCAAAGGGCAGATGTTTGAGGATATCAGCTCTGTGTGAATCGGACTGAGCAGGTTGGCAAATGAAGGATCAGGGCCGAACAACCCGAAGCATTTCAGCTGCGTGCTCTCCACACAATTCTCATCTCATCTGGATTTTCATCCAGAAGAGTCCCTGATGATAGCCTTGCTCCTGACATACACCATCAGGACGCTGCTTGCAGTCTCCTGCCTTTAACAGACAAAGCCGCCAGCAAAGCCTTGCCCTACACTATTTCTAGGTGAAACTAGTGAGGATTTTGTGTTTTTAAGAAAGGCGGCTGAATTTTAAACCTTATTTTTCTTGAAGAAAGCAGCTAGGCAAAAATCTGGCCTCTTTAGTTTTTTTTTTTAAAAAAGAATTACTAAAAGAGAGAAAAAGAAGGCAATCAAGGCTTGTGTATCTACGTATGAGCAAGGGAAAGCACTGGTGAGAGAGCGAGCTGTGCAAGGGGAGACCATTTGCTCAAATCGGATAGCATTACTAATACATAACGACTCTGCCAGCAAGGCACTGCACAGCTGGAATTAATCTGAGAGAATGTGTGTTGCTGCACAGACAAGCGCAGAAAACTTTCCCCGTGTGAAGGCAGCGTGAAGCCCTGCCCTGTGGCTTGGAAGCACTTCATCAGGCCCTGACAGCACAGACATCTTCTTTAGACC
>VWZK01009306.1:3549-22660 GCA_013396935.1 Baryphthengus martii
ACTAGTGGCATGAAAGAGCCTGTTCTCAGACCACTGTGGTTTCCCTTCAGGTGGGCACTGAAATGCAGAGCAAGCCAGACTCTGGGGGAAAATTACTCCTGCTCTGCTCATGTCCTCTCATGTTCCACCCCCTGGCCAGCCCTGCATCACCGTCTTGAACCCATCATCGGTCCTGTGGTGTGACAGGATCCTTCATCCCCAGTGCCTGGAATGAGAAGACACCTGCTTGATGTGGTCTCTCCTCGCAAGCCCCCACAGCCAGGACTGTGGGGCTTTCCAAGCCGCTTCTGCCTGCAGCAGCCACCCACCCAAACAAGCCAATATCGATGGGTCGGGGCAACTGTGATTTTAAAAGACGACGTGCAAGTGAAACAATTTCCTTGGGCAGTATCAGAAGCTGCTTACGGCACCTTCCCCACAGGTGGCCTCAGCAGGCTGGGATCTGGGTTCTTGAGGGTGATGGAGAATGTCATCTGAGCATGTTTGTGTCTTACTGAAGGCCACGAAGAAGCAATGGTCTGGAGCTTGTAGTGTAAGACCTGGTTCGTGGCAACATCCCTCCAGAGCCACTGGTGTACATGGGGTAGCAGCCAGCAATGTCCGTGGGCACAGGAGAAGGGGATGATCTCTGGGTTGCCTAAGGAGGGGACCAACACCATGTTGCAGGGAACCCTTTGCACCATGGTAGGGCCCAGTTTGGGGGAGCTGGACTGCCAGGAGCCCTGGGAGCAGAGCTCCTTGACATAGAGTTCCATCTGAATGGGAGTCAAAACTTCTTTGGTAGGAGGGTGTCGGAGCCTGGCCCAGGCTGCCCAGAGAGCTTGTGGAGTCTCGTCTGGAGAGATTCCAAACCCGCCTGGACACTGTGCTGCTGAGCCCCCTGCTCTGGGTGACCCTGGAGTAGTGCCCGAAACCCACCACACTCCCCTCTGCTCCCATTTACTGCCCCTAAAAGACATCAGCCACAAAGCGTGATCGATGTTACTGAAAGAAGCTGACAGATCTGACTCTATGGGTGTAGGAAGTGGTCCTCCCTTGATCACCTAAGCATCATCCATCATCCAGGCTGATGCCACCTCTGCGTTGATCTGCAGCCTGTAATGGATTGGAAGATGTCAGAAGGACCCGTCGCATCCCAATGACTCTTCCCCTAGAAAGGAAGCTTAGGGGCGGAGCAGTAACTGCATGTGTCTCACATCACATCCTTAACCACCTAAGAAACCTCCAAGATATCTCTCCTCTCTTTGTCTTCAAGGGACCCTTCAACATCAGAGTTCAACCACAAGGGCAGCACCAAATTCTTGGGCAAGCTAAGATGTGACAAGGTCTCATTGAGGTCTTCTAGGAGACACCTTGTGCAGCACAGGGGTGCACTCACCCACTGCTCCTGCTGTCAGAGAAGCCACCTCTTCACTAGGAAGCCCTCTGTGACCTGGCTGGGAACATGGGCCCTTACCTGGGACCAGACAGCAGCTCCTCCCTACTGGCCCATCCTACCTCGCTGTCGCTCTCCTCTGAAGGCTCACCTGCACACATACCCTCCCCACAGGGACATCTGTAGCTCCCCAGGGACATCTGGCAACAAAAGCCCCGGCATGTGGAGAAGAGCTAGGCCTGAAGCTCCGACTTGCAGCTCCATTCCTTCCGGGGCAAACGCAACCAAAGAAATCACGGCAAAGAGCCAACCTAGAGTTGGATGGGAACAGACCACCATCTCCTTACCTAGGAAGACCAACTGGACTTGTCAAGAGGAAAGAAATTCATCTACATCTCACACATATGGTCTCATCCTAATGGATATGTATGAGCATAAGGGAAGAAGAATAACCTTCTGGTTAGGCTAAGGGCTTGGCAGTTGAGATTTCGCGATGCTATTCTCAGCGCTGTCCACACCTTGCTCCAAAGCCTTGGAAAACTCTTTATCCATCCTCAGGCCTCACGTTTCCATCTGGAAACGTGGCCGATACCTATTTTGTGCTCGCCGCGAAGGAGAGAGGAGGGACGTCTGACATGCGCCTCCCTCCTCGGGAAGCTCTTTCTGCGAGTTAAAGAGAGCGGGCGGGAGAGACGGGAAGAATGGAGAGCCACGAGGCTCAGCCAGGAATGCTCCAGTGCTGCTTCAGGCTGCCTGGAAAACTCAAACCTCAGTGGAAAGAGGGAAAAACTTCCTTTCCCAGCAGTCTGGGGCAGCGCAACTTATCACCTCTGCTAGCCCAGAGCGAGCTGGAGCTCTCAGAGTTTGTTTCCATCCTTGTGACCCAGCCCCAGATGGTTCCTGGGCTCGATGGTTTCCAGGAGGATTGCACAGGCATGCACTGCCCAAGCCGGGGGGAGCACCCAGGACCCCTCGCTGGGCTGCCAGCCAGGCAGGAGGTAATGGGCTGGTGGAGGAAACCCATCATTTGTCAGCAAACATGCATCTAGAAGCCTGCTCTGGCCTGCTCAAGGAAGACGGTGCTCACCATCAGGATCCGCAGCGGCTGATGGCTTTGCCTGAGGTGTTCCAGGGATGAGGTGCTCCAGGGACCCCAGGGTGCTCCAGGGACCTGCAGCACGTGGCCAGGCTGAAGCTGGGAGCTGTCGCCGGCTTCCCGGAGGCAGATGAGGTGTCTTCCCACCACTTCCCCATTGCTGGGAGATGGGCTCTCTTGCCCTGCCCGTGCTGGGCACCATCACTCACCTCCAGCCTGGCATGGGGGTCCCACCCCCACCCTGGCGCTCCCCACCCACGTTCGCTGCAGACCAGCAGGTGAACCAAGGATGTTCCTCCTCACCCTGCCTCCTCTGGCCCCAGGGCTTCCCTGCTCTGGCTCTGGCTGGGACCCCGATCCCTGGGTGGTTGCCAGCATGGGCTCCCTCCTCCACCTCCTCCTCCTCCTCCTGCAGGAGCCCCAGCCCTGCAAAGAGAACACAGAGCAGCCAGAGCAGCCGTAAATCCTTCCCTGCAGCCCAGGGTTCTGCCAAACTCTCCCTTCCACCCAAATTTATGGAAAAGCAGGTCCCTGCCAGCGGAGCAGAGCACAATTGCGAGGTGGAACAGGCGGTGCTCGCCTGCGGGAGTCCTTTCTGCAGCCTCCTCCTCCCACAGCCCTTCTCTTCCTCTTCCTGAGGCTGGCACCCTCGGGGGCCTGGGGACGGACACGTCGCTGTACAGCCGAAGCGCTCGTGGCACAGCTTGTCTCCCCCCATCCTGCTCCCCCAGGAGTGTCCCAAGCCACAGGTATGAGTGTGGGGCCCCAAATCAAGGGAGACCCTCCACAGATGGGCACAGATGAGCCCAATCACCATCTCGTGCCACNATGAAGGGTTTGGAGTGGGAGATGAGAGCCAGAAGTGGAGCATCGCTGGGGATTTCATTATGGTAGCAAAGGTCAGCCACGTGCCAGCCCCTTCCTCTGCTGCCATGGCAGAGGTAGAGCTGCCGGTAGATTCGAGTATTTGCATTTCCTGATGGCTGCCTGCTGAAATTTGCAGTCTTAATGGTGCATTAATGCTGGCTCCTGCATTTCATTACTTCAGAGAGCAAGAAAAAGGCTCAGAGTGAAAATAAAAATTCCCCTGAACTCTGCCAGGCCAGCCTGGCCACCGAGAGCCTGCTCCTGCCAGCCACGCTGCAGGAATCCCATCAAAAAACAACATTTATCCTTAACCCTGGGATGCCCCTGCTCAGGTATGGGGCAACCCAGGGCCACCACACCCCACATCAGCCACCACCCTAGCTGGGCTCCCTGGGGACCCTTCAGTAAATCCAGGGATGTTCTGGCGAGGCCGCTCCTCAGCCGCCTTCCCATTTCACGTCCTGCGCTGCACAGGTTCAAGGACTTTTTTTCCCAGCTCAAACTTGGCTTCTGCTTCTTTGCTGCAGCCTGGACACAAATTTCTGGGCCTGGAAACCCCTCTGGCCCGAGAGCACGGCGAAGAGGGACAGCCAAGGCTTGGGCAGGAGAGAGGGAGGGAGTGAGTGCTGCCCAAGCACCAGTGCTGGAGGTGCCTGCAAGGAGGGCTCAGGTAGGGGAGAACCTTCAGGATGCTCAGCACGGGCCAGAGCAAAGCTTGCCCACTGGCCACGTTCTCTGCAAGGCCCTTTTTGGGGTGAGTTTTGGGGTATTCAGCACCCTCTGCATCTCTTGGGACTTTGCCTACCGCAAGGGTCCAAGCCTGACCCAAAGACACACAAACGAAGTCAACTAGCCCAGGGCACATGGAGGAGAGCCCCTGGGCAGCGTCACAGCATCTCCTGGGGCCTTCAGGTCTGCAAACCTGTGTTTCTACCTGCTTCATCTGGAGATTGACCAGCAGCAGGGTGTGGTTCCTCTCCATCCTCTCCTTTGTTTGAGACTCACAAAGGTCTCGGCCACTAACACCGGCAGGTGTGGGAGGATTGTGCTGGCTGAACGTCACTCCATTGTCCCCTAGGAAATAACCCCATCCACAGGGTCTCCAGAGCTTCCATAACCCTACTTGACCCCAGGAGCTCCACCTGAACAGCCTCACATAGTCCCCCAAGCCAGGAAGGCCCATTTGTCACCCCGATGGCATCTGGGGTGCAATCATCAGGGCAGGTCCCTTCCTGCATCCACCCCCTCCCGCTGGGTGACATTCCCAGTGCCCAGCCTCAGAGTCCCAGTTGCTCTCCCGCCGCTGGTTTCCATCTGCGCAGCCCGGCAGCCCCCTCCTGCCCAGGCAGGCCTGCCCTGCCTTTCCTGGCTGTAAAAACAACGGGGCGGTGGAAATATTTCAGAAACCCCTTTTACAATTCTCTAGATGGGGCTGCAAGTTAACCCCTGAAGGAGACTGGCTGCTGTCAGGAAAAACAATTTGATTCCAATCAAATTATTTCAAAGGAAAAGGCTGATCTTGGTGGGGTTTTTGGGTTTTTTTACAGGCAGGTGACTTCAGCTTCGTTCCCTTGGGCTTTGCCATCTTTTCCTGTTCTCACGTAAAGCAACGACCCGGTGCTCTGGCGTGACCTGGATCAAACATTTTCCCTCGCTCCGTGTTCAGCGCCTTCAGCTCCTCGGGATTTCTGTGCCGGGCCGCCCTGTTCTGAGGGCTCTGGGGCTGCTCCGTTCGGGAGCGCTGCTGAACCCCAGGCCCTGCCACCACCCGCCGGCTGTTTTCAAAGGCACCCACAGTGCGTTAGGTCACAGCAACTAAAATAGCAGATTCCCGTCCAAATCGGGGGGATGAGCACATTTCATCCAGCCCTTGCCCAGGTCCCAAGCGTCCCAGCTCCTCCCAGCCAGGAGCACTGTCATAGCTCAGGGCCGGGCCACCAGGCACCCCGCAGGCACCAGCGCCACCCCTCCCTGGGGTAGCTCATGAAACCTCTCACTTCCATGGATGCTTCTTCCCTCTCGAAAAGTCCAGCGTCCAGTCGGGATGAGACCCTCCACAGCCAGCTGGGGCTCTCCACTGGAGTCCACCACGGCAGGATGGATGGACACAACCCTTCACAGGAGTTTTTGGAGCTCGGACACCTCTGAGGATGTCCTGGGTTCTTTCTGCTCTGTACAAACCACACATAGGATGCCTGAGAGGGGTGAAGCCTCTAAGCTCAGCCCATTGCAGCTCCTCGTGATGCTCGGGCATCAGTGGCGCTGACCTCAGTCCTGTCCCAACCCCCTCGGCCACTCCTGGAGACGGCAGCACCAGGACGTGACATTCCCTTCGTTTTTTCTTCACACATGGGCAGTTCCCAACGAGCGCTTCGCTCTGCCCGCAGCAAAGGCCAAACTCTCCCACCACCTGGCACATAAGTCGGGCCGGTGGCAAAGCCGAGCTGAGCGTCCACGTGTCCCCAGCACCCAACTGGAGCCCACCGGCAAGGTCCCCAGGAGGGGACAAGCGCTGCCTGTGGGTGGAAAACAGGTTCCTTCAGGCAATGTCCTGGCTGTGGTGTCAGGTTTATGGGTCACAGAGTGGTGCTTCGGTGCTGCTTTGGCCTCTGCACGCTCCTGGGCATCAAGGGATGGGTACAGAAGCTGTCCCAACAAGGACTTGGCACCGTGGCACCAGCACAAGTGCTCTGCAGTACAAGCTGCTCTGAGATCTCCAGGTATACATGACCTCCTGGAAGGTGACCACTGTGTGCCCTAGCAGATGCTCCAGGGAGATCTGACTGCTGACATCCTCTCCAGCTCACAGATGAACCCAAACACCCGTCTCCAACATGGTCCTAAGGAGGATATCATCTCTATCCCTTGCTCCCCCTTGGCTGGAACATCTCCCCGTGCTCAGGAGAATTCTCACTAGTGGTTCCCGCATTCCTGAGGGCGCAACATCCTCAACGGGTGCTTCAGAGGCAATCAAAAATTGCTATTTTTTGCCTCTGGGAAAATTCAGTAGCAATTCAGAAAAGAGCCTGGGATTCGGGCCATCTGCGTTTGTCATCAGGTACCACCCATGTCACACATGACTTGATTGCATCCCCAAATCATCCCGTGCCTCAGTTTCACACCTTCACAAAACAGAGAGACTATTCCTTTAGTTAACCCACTCTTCATCCTCCCTTTGTAAATGCTCTGGGGCAGAGGCTGCCTCTCCTTGCGGGGAGAAATGAAACCTTCGGGCATCCTGCTGTGGTGGGATGGTTGAGAAAGGGTCCTATCCCCATCCCGAGTGAGGGCTGGAACTCCCTCATTCCATTCCTTGGCACTACAATTTGCTTCCCCCTTTTAAAAATGCACAAGCTGTGGGTTTCCAGCAGCTGAGGGGTTCCTTAAATGCTCTGATTTGGGAAAGTGGCCCAGTGAGGAGACAACGGATAGAAGGGGGGGGTCCCTCAGGGCTCAGTTGCCCCAGGAAAGAGGAGAAAAAGCACTGCCAGCCAGGCTGGGGCTGCGGCGGTGGCAGGTGCCCAGAGGGGCTGGTGGGACTGGTGGCTTTCGGAAAGGTGGGGTTATCCCCCAGCATCCCAGTCGCTACTGGGAGCAGGATAGGATTGGCAAAGCACTGAATCACCCCAGCCCTTCAAAAAACCCCCCAGTATTTCCCTCAGTGCATCTGTGCCTCTAGAACTGGCAGGGCCAGATGATGTGAGGACAGTCTCTGTAGTCCTCACAAATGCTACTTCCAGTCTCATTTCCCTCCCTTTCCCTTCCAGTCTTGATGGAAAAAACTTTTCCTCCCACCTCCTCCATGGCCTCTTCCAGTGCCCACAGCCCATGGAGCCCACGGTCGCTCAAGGCAAGGGCAGAGCAAGATGATGGGTGCTCAGGATTCACGGGATCTGGCTGAGGATGCTCACACTGCTCAGCTTCTCAAGGGACACCAGGCAGGCAAAGACCTCCATGCCCAACAGAGTGTCTTCCATCTCTTCCCTTGCAGCTGCCTGAGGTGAGGGGACGATGCCGGGGCTCCGCATGGAGATCAGCAAATCCCCATCAGTCCAGGGGGAGTTGCCCAAATGAGCGGCGTGGACTTTGCACCGCGTTCACCGCCAGCTCTGGGCTCACAAGTTGGACCACATGTCACCTCCCCAAAATCCCCCCCACTCTGTTTTAGAAAGGGTAAAGGTCGCAACTCCAGATGAGGCACCAGGAGGTTTGGTGTGTTCTGAGGGGATGTCTCAGGGAAGATGGGAAGCCATCGGCCCTCCCTGGAACCAGGACCAAAGCGGGGAATCGCCCCCTAAATCTGTTGAATCCCAGATCTCATCTTCCACCGCTGGTGGTCTGGGACCTGGT
The DNA here is from genome assembly GCA_013396935.1 of Baryphthengus martii. Lineage (NCBI taxonomy): Eukaryota > Metazoa > Chordata > Aves > Coraciiformes > Momotidae > Baryphthengus > Baryphthengus martii. The sequence continues at coordinate 11,238 of VWZK01009306.1, forward strand.
CACCGCCCCCTCCCGCTCCCCGCCCAGGGAGGGATCGGCAGGCGTCGATGGCAAGGGGCTGCCCTGCGGCAAAGCCTTCCTTTCCCAGAAGCCGATTTCCCAGGGCACCAGTGGCCCGTCCCCACGATGGGGACATCCCGGCTGCGCGAGGGGAGGCAGAGGCAGAGCCCCCTGTCCCCCGTGGAACAGGGATGGAGGAACCGGCAGAGTTGCCATGGAGATTTTCTCCCTAGCAGATGCTCCGGGCAGGTGCAAGAAGAGGCTCTGCCCCCCTCGCTGTGCGGCACAATGCCAGCCGGAGCCGGCAGAAACAGGAAGCCTCTGCAACCGCCCACCTGCCAGCCCAACGGCCACCGCCGCCACCGCCACCGGCCTCCTGGCGGAGATGCCAGGGGCGGCTGGACCCCCCCGCCCGCCTCGGCGTGGGGAAACTGAGTCACCTTCCGAAGCTGCCCCAAGGGCATGGCTTTACCTCCCCTGGCCCTAGGCGCAAGCAGTGATGGCCCATCGAGGGTGCTCCAAGCTCACCCTTGGGNTGATCTATAGGGCCCTTCAGGCTGCCCAGGTGCCAGCGGGGCCCTGTGCAGACAATTCACCTGAGCCAGCCTCTCCGGCTTGCCCCCAGCACCAGAGGGGCACTGCCAGCTATAGGGAGTGACGTGGGGAACCCCGGCAGGAGATGAGCGAGGCCTGAGGTCCCTCAGTGGGGACAGGTGCCCCACAGCTCTGAGCCCATTCTGGGAGGCCCCAGTTTCCCACCTTTCCTGCTGCTCCCAACTATTCTCCCACTCCTGCTCCCTCCAACTACTCTCTGCTCCTTCACACCGCCATCTAAAGTTCTTGGTGCCACGGCATTAGAACTTAAAAAGCCCCCTTCCCCGGCTCTTTCACAAAGAAAGCCTCAAAAAAAAAAAACCTCATCGTCGGTTCTCTCATCTCAACGGCTGGAGAAGGCACGGCTCCTCCAGCGGGACCTTTATTAGGAGCCTATTTCAAAGCAGGCTCCGGCCAGCCTTGTTTTTCAACTGTTTGCATTGCCAGTTGTAAAGCGGTTGAGGCGAGCAGCGGGAGGGTTTCGAAAGCGTTACCCACACAATCAAAAGCCGCTCTATTAAGTCGGCGGCGAGCGTTTCCGTGGTAAGCAGGAGTCGCCGGTTGTGTACCCAGCGCAAAAGGGGCTGCGTTTCAAAACACGCTCGGGTCGCTCTCCCGTTCGCGCCGAGAACCCAGGAGGAGATAATGGAGGCAGTGTTTGCCCGTATTTCGGCGCTATTGCGGAAATAACGCGAGCCGGCCATCCTCCCGCAGCTGCACGGCGGCCACGGTGCCCTCTCGGCACTGTGGGTGCTTGTGGGGCACAGTGGGCCCGGTGGTGCCAGGGAGCCACTGGGGTAAATCCAGGCAAAGCCCCCAGCTCCACGTGCTGGCCCCCTTCCCGAAATCCCAAAGGCATGAGGGGTTGCTGCACCCAGCCTGGCAGACCAGCTGCTGCTGCACCATGAGCGATGGGTGGCACCTGCACCCTTGGGACAGGTTCTTGGGGTGGCAGCCCTGGGTGGGCGCAGGAGTGGCAGCACCCATGGGTGCTGAGGGGACAGAGCTGCAATGTTGGTGTCCCGGCTGGGCATACGCGCCCCTTCTCAGGGGTCTGCTGGTAGGGTGGGGACCTGGCACAGTGCCGCGTTGGGTGGCAGGGCAGAGTGCTGGGGTGTGGCTGGAGCGGGATGCGGTGAAGTCAGGTGATGTCAGCGCCCAGTACAGCACTGCCCAGTTTGGTGCTGGTGTGGTGCTGCCTGACACTGTGCCCGGTTCGGTGCCTGATGAGGCATTACCCAGTTTGGTGCTGCCACACTGCTGCCCAGCATGGTGCCCAGTTCGGTTTGGTGCCCAGCACAGTGCCCAGTTAAATCTCTGGTTTGGAGCTGCCTGGTTCTTCCCGGTGTGGTGCTTGGTGTGATGCGCCCAGTCTGATGCCCTGTTCAGTGACAGGTTCTGTCCCTGGTTTGGTGCCCAGTCCAATGTCTGGTTCTTTGCCTTGTTTGATGCCCACTTCAGTGCCCCGTTTGGTGTACAGTACAGCACCTGATGCAGCAGTGCCTGGGTCGGTGCCCAGTACAATGCTGCCCAGCCTGGTGCCCAGTTCTTTGCCTAGTTTGGTACCCAGTTCAGTGACCACTGCACTAGTGCCTGGCACAGTGCCTGGTTTGGTGCCTGGTTCAGTGTCCAGTTGCTTGCCTGGTCTGCTGCCCGATTTGGTGCCTGACACGGTGCCCAGTCCGATGTCCAGTTGTTTGCCCAGTCCATTACCTTGTCCAGTGCCAAGTCTGGTGCCTTGTTGTTTGCCCAGTTTGGTGCCCAGTTGTTTTCCTGGTCTGTTGCTCACTTCAGTGCTCAGTCCAGTGCCCTGTCCCATGCCCTGTTGTTTGCCTGGATTGGCGCCCGGTTGTTTGTCTGGTCCATTGCCTGGTTCAGTGCCTTGTATTTTGCCCGGTTTGGTGTCCGGTCTGTTGTCTGGTTCAGTGCCCTGTTGTTTGCCCAGTTTGGTGCCCCGTTGTCGCCCGGTTCAGTGTCCCGTTGTCTGCCCGGTTCGGTGCCCGGCTCGCTGTCGGGTCCGTTACGCGCCGCGGTGCCCAGCCCGTTTCCCGGCGGGCTGCCGGCTCTCGCTGCGCGGCCGGNGGAGCCCGAATCCTTTCCCCGGCGCCCCCGCGAGATCAGCGGGAGCTGCCCCGCAGCTCCCGGGGGAAGCGCGGCCCCTACCCCCGTCCCGGGCAGGGCATGAACGGTGAGAGTCCAGCCCCGGGGTTGTCCTGCCAGGCACGGAGGGACCGTCCTGATGGGCTGGGGGAAACCGAGCCCACGGACTCCGGGAGCCGGCAGCGAGTTTTGCTGGGGTGACGTTGCCCTGTCAGTGTGACCCACTGGGATGCGGACACTTGGGATCAGCCCCCTACCTAAATCCAGCCTGGACCATCTCCTTGCCCTCCCAGGTCCTTCCTCCTGCAGAAGGCACCAGCTGGGACATTTCGCTTGGGAGTCTCTTCCCTTCCACAAGCCACGGAGCCGTTTTAGACACGGCGGCAGGATCCGGCCCTCCCGCTGGTCTCCTTCCACAGCCCTGGGCCTCGCAGCTCCTCGCAGGTGTCTCCTGCGCCACGTACAAATAGCTCCACGACCGGCCACCGGTGCCGGGACAAGGACCAGAGCGATTGCGCACACGCGGCCCCTCAAGCTCGCCCCATCCCTGCCAGCTCAGAGCATCTGCCGTCCCTGGAGCTGGCGAGGGCTTGGCTCCGGCTGCTGCTTTCAGGCTGCTGCACAGGGGACGTTGCCCAAAGTTTCCTTCCTGGCGGCAGGGAAACCTTTTTTAATGTAGGAAAGCGAAGAGGCTGGCTTGCAGCGCACATGCGCCGCGGCCGGCGCGGCCCAGCTCACCGCCCACGAGGGATGGCTGCGGCTCTGCCCTTTATCTTTCCCAGCCAGCGTTGGATTTTCAGGGCCGGGGCCAGGGCGACGATGTAAAACGACGGTGTCGGGCATGGCAGCAGCATCTCGGCACGAGGGGATGCGCAGAAATCCCGTGGCACGGGATGACGGCTGTCCCCCCAACGCCGGAGCTGAGAGAGATACTTTTTTTCCGAGAGTGCCTTTAATTAACAGCAAAAGGAGCTGTCGGGGCGGCTCGGCCGTGCCGAGGAAGGGTTTTCCTCTGGGAGCTGAGGTTCCCCGCGGACACCCCCTCCCCTGCGAAGGCAGCCCCTCCGCTGAAGGCACCGGGTGGCGGTGGGAACAAAGTTTCACCAGGTTTTCCTCTTGTTTGGCCGTGATTTTAATAATAAAGCTGAAGGATCCTCACACAGCAGGCACCCCGGGGGAGACTGATCGTCAGTCCACTGGACGGGGGAGGGGGGGGCGCATTTACAATCAGGGGTCTGAAAGGACTTGGTAAGAAAGACAAAAAAATCTGCTGAATAAACTGATAAATCGCGATCCTGAGTTTGGTCTCCTTCGGCTTTCACCCCTGTGGCATTAGCAGGAGGGCTGGGGAGGAGGTCACGCTGCATCCACGGCCCTTTGCATCAGGGGAGGCACAGGCTCCGCCCTCTGTAATTACTATATTTTTTTTTTTTTTAAAGGAAAGAAAAATCCCTTTATTTGGCAATTCCTGTGTGAAACAAGTCAGAATTTCACAGCTATTTAACACCTGGTTCCAGCTCTCACGGCAGAGCCGATGATACTCCACACTCTGTGCCCACTTCCCATGGCAGGATCGTGCCCCTTCCAGCCGGTGGGGACCAGCCTTACTTATTTCTCCTTTATCCAGCAGGGATTTGAGGCAGGAGATGCTTCGCGGGGGGGCTGTTTCCTTGTCCCTGCCCAGTGGGGTGAAGCCTCAGCTCCCCCTACCCCAGCTCACACCCAGCGCCGCCGCTAACTCCGTCCAGCTGCCATTACGGTCGGGTGGGAATCGACTCAAGTCCTTAAACCCCAAGAGTTAATCAAAGTGCTTTGAATATGTAAATGCTGAGTATTGTTTATCATTGCCTAGAGCTGATACAGCAGTTTCCCTGCTCAAAGCCCCGTTCAGATGGGAGCTCATGAAAATTCACGACAGCCTCGCAAATAGGTGATGGGTATTATTACCCCAAACGTCTTCCAAACGGAGGAAGAGCCGCCGAGCGACGCTGGCTTCCCCGTAGCAGCGGAACTGGTGGCTGTGGGTCTAAATCAGCGCTCTCCCCTCCACCGCTTGCCTCATTTCCTCCGGCCCAACATTTGTCCCTCGCTGCCCGGGCTCCAGACGGCGTTTGGCGATGCAGCCGGCGATGGCTGGGGTGTGACTCTCGCTTAAATATACACACCGCAGGCTCCGGGCGGATAAATCTGCGCAGGAGAAAGGCAATTTTCCATGAGGCCCTTCTGCAAGGCCTCCAGTGATGAGAGCTCTATGAATTAATAAAACAACGCGCTTGACCAGGGATGTGCGGAGTACGCGGGGTCCGGGGGAGCGAGGGCGAGCGAGAGGAGCTCACAACCCGCAGGGATCTCACCCGGTGCCTGTGGGGCTGGATCACCCGGCTCCCCGGGCACGTGCATCCTCAGGGAGCCCCGGGGCTGCATTTCTGCCCTCATTCTGGCCGTGGGGGGGAGGTGCGGACTCCCCCAGCACTCAGCTCCCACCAGGACTCCCCCACCACTCAGCTCCCCCCAGGCAGGGCACTGTCATGGGGACTGTGGGGCTGGAGACCTCAGCTCACTTCAAACCCATCCGTATCACCAGGGGTCATCTCATGGCGCTTCCCACCAGGTTCTCATGGGTCAACCCGTTGACGTTCAATGCCTGGAAGAGCTTCTGCCATCAACCCGAGCCGGGTGCCTGAGGAGATGCCCCGGCTTAGGGTTCCCCTCGTGCAGGGCAGCCGACCCTGGAGGTCCAGGGCAGCCTCCTGCATCCTGAGCCGTGCCTGCAGCAGAGCTGCCAACTTCAGGGGAGGCTGGGGGACAGCTGGGAGCAGGACGTGTCTCAGCCAGCCAAATTTAATCCTCCTACGTTAGCAAGGCTTAAAATAGGCTCCCTGCAGTATCGAAGAGGGTGGTGGAGTTGGCCTACTCCAGCCCTCCCAAGTATTTTGGGGAAGCAGGGATGGTTGCATTGCAGACAAGCACAGCTGGGAGAGACTGCACCACGCTGCTGGGGCGGCCCTTGCTGAAGCCATCCAGAGAATTAAACACACCTTGGAGTATTTTCACCTCTCCAACCTCCCACCAAGGCAAGCTCCTCCTCCAGGGGTGCCATCTCCTCCCCTGTTGTTCCTCTGCAGCCCTCTCCTGCGGTCTCCTCTGGTCAGAGAGCTCCTGCCCTACTTCATTTCTCCCTGCACCTCATTGGAACGACACCTGTTGGCCAAGCCCAGCTCATGGTTCAGCCTCAGTCCACCCTCCATCAGCTGCTGCCCCCAGGAGATGCCGTCCTGGGAAGTGCTCACGGCATTTTAGTGATTCTTGTGCGTAGCTGCTCCAGGGGACTGGCTCCTCCGTGAATAGAAAGCCACTCAGGTGGCCCCACTGGTGGCAGGTGACAGGCTTCTGCTCCTTGTGGTGGGTGGAGAGAGAAACCCTTGACACAAGGCAGATGTGGTGACACACTTGAAGAGCTGAGCTGGCACCGCTGAAGGCATGAAGATATTAGCGAGTAGAAGGCCTCTCTCCATGTCCCAAGCATGTGGGATGTCTTAGTGCTGGATAACATGAAATGCAAGCCCCTGGGCCACTGCAGGGCCATCTCCAGGTGTCGCCCACCAGCCCATGGTGAGAAGCACTCAGGCTTCCCTGGGCTTCAGGCTTTGCTTCTGAGGCAGCCAGAGAGATTTTCCTGGGATGGAGCCAAGCTCTTGTGGTCACCAGCAAGCTGGCTGTGCTTCCTCTCGGGTTCTCCTGTCCCCTGGGGAAGGGTCTCTCATGAGGAGTCTCTCATTGGCCACCACTTCCAACCAGGGAAACAACTGGTACTGAACAGGAGGGGAAGGATGGACAGCAGGATGTGTGTGGATGAGCAAATTCTGAATAGCAACAAGCTCCCCCCCTCCCTGGGCCGTAAAGGTATCATCCCACCACGTACCCGATGATCTGAAAGAGATCTCCCGTTGCAGTCCTGCAGAGCTGGAGATCTGCCTTCCCACCCTGCCCCCTCTGCAGAGCCAGAAGATCCATGGGAAGTCAGGATCCAAGCCCAGAAGGTCTGAAAATGCTGGAGTGGGAACCTGTATCCTTGCACAGGCCCCAGCACCTCCCAGAGCAGGGCAGGATGGTGGCTCCAGGAGAAAGGGCTCCTGTCTGCACCTTGTCCCCCAGGATCCCACCCTGGGTGGGAGGTGGTGCAGGGGCTTAGTCTAAATGTTGGTGACTCCTGGGGACCAAGTTCCACTCGGGTTTGCGGGCTACTGGGAGAGTCCTGCTCCCAGCCCAGTGGCTGCGGTGGCAATGCCCCTGGTCACTGGTGGGGCTTGGTCGCTGGAGCCTGGTCCAGCCTCATGGGCTCTGCCTTCCTCCTGCCCAGCTCCTAGCCTGGACGCTGGCTCTCCAGCCCCTCCTGAGCTCACCTTGGGCTCTGCCCTCTCCAGCCTTCCCACGTCTCCGTGAGCCTGGGGATTTAAAGAAGCCGTTTTCCTGTCTCTCCTTCCTCAGCGCAGCCTCTCTGTGGGCCCACGCACCAGCTGGGCCCCCCACCGTGCTACTCCCACCGCCCCTGCTGTGCTCCTGCCGGCACAGCCTGCGCAGCTCCCGATGCCTTCCGCTTTCACCTGCGGCGGCCAAGCCGCGCTCGGGAGGGCAGAGAGCGCACGAGGGGCAGGAGAAGCCCCGTCTCACCCTTTCTGGTCCTTGCCAGGCTCCAAAGCTGGTCTCCACCTACCTGGCGGAACCCCCATATGAGCCACCCCTCTTCCCGGTGAACCACGTCACTGCCGTGGGCATCCCCTACGGGGCATCCACCGCTCAGCTGAGTCTCCCCTTCCCTCAGCTTTCCCTTGGCTCTTTGCAGGAGCAAAACTCCCTCGGGAAGGGGTGCAGGGGTAGATCTTTGTGTTCTGAGCTTTGCTGGGCTGCCCCAGCCAGGCGAGCAGTGAGCCGGCAGCATCACGGGGTTGCCTCCCAGCTGGCGGCCACGCCGCTGTTTACCACTTTGCAAGGCTTTGCTTTTTTCTCCTCCTCATCCCCAAAGGAGGCTTCTAGACCGTTAAACTCATTACCCACACGCAACCCAATTGTGCCCGCTCACGTGCGCATCCGTCCCCACCGGGATGCCGCGGTCCTGCGGCAGCGGCAGAGATCTGCCCACGCTGCTCTGTCTGCCCGGTGGCTCCGGTGTCGCCGCGTGGACTCATCTGGCTCTAAAAGAAAAGAAAACAACACAAACCCAAAAACCCAAACCAATAAAAGCCCCTGATTGTGCATTTATGTATGTGGAGGAAGGATTTTATTACCGAGAAGCGGCAGCATGTCCATTGTTCGAGCTGGCAGGGACGGTGAGCAGGCAGTCAGGCTGAGCACCGCGCCAAGCAGTGGCAGATCCGCTCCTCACTAACCGCACGGCCTCAGTGGCATCTCTTTGTCCGTCCTTCCTCCGGCCCCCTGCCCCAACCCCGAGGGGCTCGCACGGCTCCATGCACGGACCGTCGCCCCACTTCCCGCAGGTCTGAAGGCTGTTCTCAGGGGATGAGGGAGAAAAAGGAGTCTGCAGGAGCTAGAAGGAGTTGGTGGGGGAAGCCAAGGGATGCGTGAGCTCCTTGGACCGTGGAAAAAAGGAAAAGGGCGAGGGCTTCTCACTTGCGGCAATAAAGAGGCGATGAGAGGCATTATTGCCTTGCTAAGGAGATATCCACCGGTGATGGTGGGTGTCCAAGTTTGTGCTCAGAAACCCCACCAGGGTAGGACAGTTGCTACCTCAGGATGATGCCAAAACACCACCATCCCCACAGGCATCAGGAGGACTGGTACCCCAGGTACCAGCGGCAGCCACTCAGCTGGCAGCTGAGTGGGAGTGTTTGGGATGCCCAGAGGCAGCTCGAAACGCGCAGAAAATGAGCATCTTGCCAGTACTTTAAAGGAGGGCCGTGGGACACCCTTGTTTGTGACCTTGACAAATGCAAAATGGGAAGAGGAGTAAGTGGGGGCCTCAGTTTAGTCAGGAGGGGAAGGAGAGCTCTGTGGGTTATGCCAGTCCAAATACACGAACTAGATCTTGTCCGATGCCGAGGAAATCATGTTCTGCCGGAGCCGGATCGCAGATTGGTAGCAGGAAGACCGCTGCCAGGACGGGCTTCCGCAAGACTTCCTCTCTCATGGCCCTTCGTTAGGGAATTAGGACGTAACGAGACGAACGCAGCGGAGAGGAAACGAACACCAGGGCAGCCGCCGCTGGGGGAGTTGCGGGGGCTCTGCCCTGGCCCCATTTGCTCTCATTAGGGAGGTGGAAGGAAACGTGGGCAGGCTCTGGCAGGCGACCCGCGGCTTGGGGAGAGTGCGGCTGCCCAATGGGCCCAGCTGGCCCCAGCCGTGGAGGGTCTGAGCTGTGGGGCTGGTGGTGGAGAAGACAAACGAGCGTGGAGCTGGGGGAGCAGCGGAAGCAGGAAGCAGCGCTGGGCCTTGCAGGATCCAGGCCGGCGCAGGGGAGAGTCGACCAAAAAGGTGACAGGCTTGGCATGGAACATTGGGCAGGTGGTGCCAGCTAGGCCTGCGTGGGGACATCTCCAGCCTGTGAGTGCGGGCACGGGTCCAGCACCCAACCCAGCCATGGACACTGGCAGCAGAGAGGGTGTGGGTGGACTGGAGCCCGTATGGGTTGCTCAGAGCTCCTCGCTTGGCCTCAGAGCCATCCTCCCACCCTGGCCAGTTTTGGAGTGGGCTGTAGGATGTTGCTCTATCCAACCCCTCCCAGGGACAGTCTGGCCTTTGCCCTTCTGGACTCCAACCTGGATGTGGCCCAAGCTGTGTGCCAGGTCCTGCTCCAGCATGGGGAAAATGCTTGAATAGCCGTAGCGACTCTCCTTGGAGGACTGCAGCCCCGCTGTCCCTTTTTCCCAGGTCTGAGGAGGCTGAATCCCACCCTGTGACACTTTTCCTGTCCCGTCTCCATTGCTCCAATCTTTCCAAGACAAACAAAGGGGAACACCTGCCCCCCCAAACCTGGCCCTCCATGTGCTCCCCAGGCCAGGGGAGGATGGGCATCAAGGGACGGCGCTTTCAGTCCCTCGCTATTTTTAATTGCTCTTTCCCAGAAAGGCTGGGGTAGGCTTCGAAAGCCGCTTCCAGCTGGGAGTTTGGAAAGCTGGTTCCAGTTAGGCGCCCGGCTCTCGCCGCGCTCTGAGCTGTTATTTTTAGAAGGGCTGAAGGCGACGGCCCCGCTCCCCGCTCTGCCGCTCAGCTCCGGCCATGGCTCACGGTGGCCAGCGCCTCACCGGACCCTCGGCTGGGGACGTCTTGGCGGCATGATTTTACGACTGCCTTTTTTTTTCTGGTGCTTTTTTTGGCAGGGGGAGACTTTCATCTCCCCGTGTCAAGCTGTGCAGTCAGGAAGACCAAAGGAGGAGGATGTGAGCAGTGGTCATCCCTAAAGGGCCGGGGCGCGGAGCAACATCTTCTGGTTTTAATTAAAAACCATCCGCTGGTGAAGTTTGAAGGAGTGAGCAGTGCCCAGGCGGGGACAAGGCCAGCATGGAATGGCTTGGGGGAGCGACCAGCACCGAGGCCGCCACCTGCCCACGGTGCTGCCAGCACCTCCTGCCCCATGCCTGGGCTCTATCCTCGCTCCTTCCTCTGCTCCCTCCTTCTCGTTTCCTCTCCCTGGGGACCCCCAGGAGCCACTGCTCTGCCATCCCCCGGTCACCCCATCGCTGGCCGTGCCCCCGTGGGGAGCCCTGTCCCACACACAACCTGTGAGGTGTCCCTGGCCTGCCCAGCTCAGGTGGCAGGGGGCTGGGTGTGCCCTCCAAGCTGCCCAGCCACAGGCAGGGCTCCCCCCCTGCCCCCAGAGCGGGAAGTCCCAGGGGACCACCCTCTTCCAGTCCCCTGTGACCCTCAGTCCTCTTCCATGGGCTCACGTCTCATACAACCCTTAGCCCTCGTCAGAGGAGCTCAGCCTGTTACAGTGACTACTGACTCTCTTCCATGGGGCTCATCCCACTACCATGAGCCCCCCCGAACACTCTTCCATGGGGCTTCATCCCATCACTGTGACCCTCAACCCTCCTCTAGGGGGTTCCCCTCACTGTGATCACCCCTCCCAAATCTCTTCCATGGGGCTAATCTCCCCTCTGTGACCTCCCAAACATCCTCCACGATGCTCATCCCACCACTGCGACCCTCCCCAACACTCTTCCATGAGGGTCATTCCATCGCTGTGACCCTCAACCTTCTTCTAGGGGGCTTCCCTCACTGTGACACACTCCAGATCTCTTCCATGGGGCTAATCTCCCCACTGTGACCTCCCAAACCTGTTCCATGAGGCTCATCCCATCATTGTGACCCACAACTCTCTTTGTCGACCTCCTCCCCTCCATTCCATGACCCTCGTCGCTCCGTTGTGGGGCTACCTCATCCCCTCACCACTCCGCAGAGCCACGCTCGCATCACCCAGGCCGAGATTTTTATCCTCGCAGCGTAACCCGCCCCCCCGAGAAGGGCTCCGCATCTCCTCGCCGCAGCCGCCTCTAATCAGCTGTATTATCTTCTCCCCCATTATTCACCCGCTGGCTGCTGTCGGCCCTCCCAGCCCTCCTGCCCCTTGAGCTGCCAGGGCACAGGGGGCTCGTCTCACTGCTCCCCATCTCCCTCAGCAGCCTCCTCCATCCATCCTTCCTTCCCGCCCTTCAACCCAACTGTCCCCCTGCCGTGGCCGGCACCCGGCACCCCTGCTTCGCCCGCCTTTC
>VWZK01009309.1:5119-16801 GCA_013396935.1 Baryphthengus martii
GTTCCAGACAAGTTTAGCAGTAAGGTATGTAATTATTTTCCAAAACCACCTTTGTTTTAAAGGGAAAAGAGACGAAATCGCTCAGCTACATTCTCTTTCTTATTCATCAGCAGGAGAGCAGAAAATACTGGAGTATACATTACATGTTCTGTGTCAATTCACAAGAAAATTTTTTATCAAAAATGTTCCATTTTGAAAATATCTAAATCTCTGGTTTGAAAAAAAAAAAAAAAGCCATACCAGAAAAGCTGCAAGTATTTTCTGGTGCATTATGCAGCACAAATTGAGCTTAGGTCCAAACTCTTACAATCAAAATTGTTTTGGTAACCCAATTAGGAAAACAATCTGTCTGTAAAATCTTCTTCAATAGGAAGGCTGAACACTATTGACCAAAATCTAAAAAACTTTCTTCAAGTGCGGTGGCAAATTATATGAATGATCAAAGTCTCTCCCTCTTAATCTTAAAGCACAGAGTGAAATAAGCCCTCTTGCTATTCTTTGCAATGGCATTCACTGTAGATGTTATGAGAGAAAATCCCAATCCACAGAGGAAAAAGTTTTTCTTAACAGCATTTCACTGTATTTTATTGTGCCCTACTTACCTCTAAGTAATTGAATGTTTACAGTTTAAATCACAGAGCTTGTTGCTTTAGAGATTGGAAAATGTAATATGTCTAAGTTTGCTATTAAGATGATGCAGGTTTATGACACTGTAGATAAAACTTTCCACTTTGAATAGATAGCTCTAATTAAAGCTTTGAGTAGTGGATAGTGTGCTGCCCAGCCATATGTTTGCTCTTCTTCCTCTGTTTTGATACTAGATTTCAGTCTATTCCAATGGGATTTACATTCTTCTGTCATCTATTCCTTTGTAGACGCAAATAGCTATGTTCACATCGTAACACATTAAAATCACATAAATCTTGATGGAGTTCACAGAATCCTTAGCGTTAACAAAGACAATTTCCTCTTCTCCAAATTCACAAACTCAGAAATGAATGATTTTTAGATCTTTATTTTACCTGAAGAGGAATAGCTTAGATTTGTTTAAAATTACTCTATTGCATCTGAGATTTCTCTAATAGGTTAATGAGTCACAAAAGTCTTAATGCTCCAAAATCCATTTAAGTGTCTAGTTCAGAGTGTATGCCAGAGCCTCTGTGAGAAGGGTTTTATGAAGCTAATAGCAGTATAGTGCCTGCTAGGATTTTTAGGTTATTGCAAGTAAGATTAAGACATCACATAGCATGTGCATTTGAAAAAGCCTGCTTTGTTTTTTTAAACACATTCTGTTTGGAGACAGAGTCCCTTCCCTGATCATAAAACAGCTTGTACCAGGATATTAAAGAAGAAACATGGAAAATAAATAAATAAATAAAAGAGCGCCTCTATACAGGGGCAGAGAACTGTGGGATTGTGGACAAAACATCATCCAGGAAAGCACAGGGATCACTAACATGTGGGCACTCAAGTAGGAGGAAAAATCCACCTGAGGACATCCTGCATCCTATGAACCCAGCCCATCACTCTGCACAAGGGCACAGCTTGAAAGAGGGTACAGGGCTTGTCCTGCTCAAAGTAGCTTCCAGATCATTGAGCAGGGCTCTCCCAAGGGCTACAGGAGGTGCTCAAACCTTGTCAACTTGGGGAAAGCAAATACTCCAACCATGACCAGTGGTGCTGAGCAGAGCAACACCTCTAGTGATCATATTACATAAGAAATTTTGCTCAAGAGCAGTATACTTTGGGAGTGCTCTAATCATGCTCTAATCATACAAGTCCGTGTGAAAAATACTGTGATGACTAGCTGGAGGAGACTTATCTGGCCATAGAGCACCTGGAACACAACTCTTGACCAGGTCTGGCAGGAGATTGGCCTTTGGAAGAGCCAGATCTGCACAGACCTAGGAGCAATTTGGCAATGTAGCAAAACCATTGAGGCATATAGGTTTAGATACCTACAGAGCTAGTTATCCACTCCATGGTGGAGTATTTCTCAGTTACAATTTTGTCCCTATTCCGAAATCACCAAAAGAAAAAATTTAGACTGTTCTACTCTTCTTTTAGTTCAAACCAAAATAACTGTTTTTAAAAGCATGATACTGACAGGAAAAGAAAAATTATTGAAGTATAAAATATGAAGCGTTTATAGCACTGAAGTGAGCTAGTGTGACTGAGTTCTGTATCAGCCTTTCTTGTTTAGGAGAAAAGGAGAAAGATGTTTCATCCTGAAACTGTAAATATTCTGCTCAGAATTATCCTTCATGTAGTTTTATGTAGGATTCAAGCCACCTTAAACTGAAATATGGCTGAACTGTTGTCATGAACATGCTTATATAAGGCCAAAGTCTTTTCCAAGTTGCAGTAAAGGTAGACTGTAGTAAATGGGTAAGCTGCACAAAATAAGAGTCATATCAGGGCAAAAATATTTACATATACCAGGATATTTAAGAATCCTGGTAACACTTTAAATCAGAATTTCCAAGAAGGACTTAGTGATCAGATTGCCATTATGCACTACATAAATGTCAACTCATGATCTAATTATAATTGCTTGTGATTAAGCAGCTGACTCATACTAGATGCTTCTCAACTCTTCAGTAAGTGTGTTTCAATATCAAGGAACTGTGACCATATTTCTTCTTAATGTGGATACTTTGGTAAAATATACTGGATGTTGATTTAAACTACAATATGGAAATGGTCACTAAGCTTAAGTAACTGTACTACAAAATTTATTGTTCCTACTCTATTTTGTACAGCAACCATCAGAAGTGAGGATTAAAGGGCTAACGAAAAAGGCAAGGCATTTTATAGCCAGAAAGAAGATAGCATTTGCAGCAGAAGTGAAAGAATGAACTTGTCCTTCCAACCCAAATCACAATTACCTAAGTGTTTGCAGAAGCTTGTCTTGTGTCTGTTTACCTAGGTCCTGCAGGTCTCAATGTCACTCTCAGTTTTCTCTCCTCCTTACCATCTTGCCCACATCTACTCAAGCGCCTGTCAAAGCCATTTTCCTTACTTAAAATTTTCACCATATTTTAATTCTGGAACCCCTCCAATAGCTCAAGAGATCAAACTGTGGACATCTTATTACCGACTTCAAGTTCAATTCCTTATTTCATCTTTCCTTATTTTCTACTCATTCTGCTTTATCTCACTAATTCATTTGTCAGCTTTTTCATAAGTATTTCTACAGGTATTTAGATGCTGTATACTACTGTCTTGTCAATATCCACAAAGCTCTCCATTGTTAGTGCCGGTTTTAAAGACACTGACTGAGGAAACTGATGTGATATTGAAAAGTAGTTAGAACCAGCTTTTTTTTTTTTCAAATTAATTGCATAAATACTAACAAAGCTAGTGCTCCATGTAGTACAGAATATGTGGTATTCTTAGTACCTAAATTTAGAAATTCAGAATTAGCATCTACTTTACAAGCCTAAATGTGTGCAGTTATTGATCTTCTTGGAAGGAGAAAAATACCCATATAAAAACACAAAAGTTTAAGGAAGAAAAAATGAGAAAGAATGCGAAGTGCATTGCTTATTCATTTACAACAACTGGGAAAAACATGTTTTAAAAGTCAGTATCGTTTAGAATTTAATTGACTGCAGAAAAAGTTCTGTATTTTGAATAGACTATTTAAAGAAGTAATGCACCATTTTGTCCAATGTTTTCATGTAATAAACCTGAAACTTTTAACATTTTAAAGGGTGCAGATTAATTTTGGCCCAAATATAGTTGATAACTGATATAGCAGCTCTGATTATATGGATTATTTCTCTAGCAATTATTTATTCCAGGGCATTTTTATATGACTAAATATAATAATGACTATTCTGAACATTTTTTCTCCAAATTAAAAAATCTTTTATTAGGGAGAAAAAAAACCCATCCTATCTCTGAAAAGCATTCATCTCTTTACTCCTTAGTTTAAGGTAGCATACAAAAAGAACAAAAGCATTAAGCAAAGCTATAGCTGGACATTTAAATTGTGCATATTTTTTTTTAATATCTACCACACCATTCTCCTTCTCAAACTGCAACACACCATTCTTTATTCTAAGTGCTGCTTAGCACCTAATTTACACATCAACCATATTCTTAGATGAACATTTCTCTCCCTTATAGCTACTAGTTCCTTTTTCAAGAGGAGTATCAGAAATTTTACTCCCATACATGTAGGACTGCCATAATATGAACTGCCCTGGTAGTAAAAATCACACAATTACAACCCCTCAAAATGTCTCTGCCTCTTAAGTGAAAAGTAAGTAATACTTCATGAAAGCCCCTCAGTGTTGCTGGCAGCTTTCTGGAGGCCACTGATAGGATACCTCTGATTAAATTTCCAAATTCCCAAAAGTTCTCCCTATTACTGAAGTACAGGAGGGTCTCCTTGTGCTGTATCCTCATAACCAGGCAAGGAATCGAGCTTTAATAAAACAGTATTTGTTTGTTTGTTTGTTTGTTTCTGTTGTAAGTATTTAGCATGTCAAAGCTCAAAGCAGCAAGGAATCGCATGTTAGCAAAACTTCTTGCTAGGCTTGCCTCGATGGAGAAGCAGTGAACCTTCCTGTCTCAAACTCTTCCTCGGCATCCTGCTTGGCCTCTGCAGGCTTGAAGTCTGCAAGACCTTCCCTTCTTTTATCTTTGCTATCAAATTCATCACACAAGCCGTAGATCTTTCCAGTTTCAGAAGCCTTTTCCTGTCGAGGCCGGAGAATTTTTCAAGAGGGGGCCACCAGAGGGCAAAGCCAGATCATGAACATCTGAGCTCGCTGTGGCTCTGCTCTGCAGCCCAGAGAGCGGTGGGGTATCAGGACAAGCCTGTCAGTTCCTTGGATGCTCACAGTTCACATGGTACGTGTCACAATTGTAACTTTTTGCAAACAGCAGCCAAAAAATCCCTGTATTCAGGAAAGCCTCAGCATCTCTGGGATCAGGGATCAAAAGCCTGGCAGTGTTAATTAGACAATAGCCTCATTAACCTCCTAACCTCTTTCATGGCTTGTGGGAATATTAAACATTTTGCTGAGAGAAATAAAAGAACATGAGAAAAAATAAATAAATTATTTGCATTATAGATACTTCATTTTGAGCTAATTAAGAGATAATGCACTATAGAAATCTCACATAGAGAGAAAACCTTTGCAGCTTTGTCTCTAGAACCATTTGCTCTAACTGTGAGTGGTCCTCAAAACTGAATGCAAACTTCTGTTCAGCGAGACTTCATCACTGTGTTCATGTAGCACATCTGAAATTGTGGTAAACAACTGTCACAAAAAAACCCATTGTATTTAAAATGACAACTAGAGGATGCTTTTTTATTTGAAATTTATCAGAAAAACAGAGCAAATGTGCATTTCTTCCATAGAAAGTATCAAATCTCCCAAATACATTTCAAACCATTCATGCATGTGATAGTTAAAGAGAAGACTGCATTTAAGGTGAACCAAAATTCACCTGCATCTGCTTAAACGTCAGGCAAAACACCCATCCCTGTCTCTCTATAAAGACTGCTTTCCTTCTCTCTTTCAGATCAGTGTCTTTCAAAGTGTTTATGTTCTCTCCTATTACTGTGTGCTACTCATACTGAAGGTAATGATCATACAAAAGTGAATTCATGATCAACCCTATCAGTGTAACTCTAGAACAAATTCTGTGAGCAGTAATGCCGTCAGTAACCAGCCACTCATAACAGAAGTGAGAAGAGGATGTTTCATGCCATGGAGACTTCACACCTGCTTCTCAGGGTAACAAATAACCTCCACACCACACACGTACCCATCACCACAGCTCGTTTTCTGCTGTAATAAACTTCTGCTGACCCAGAAACTGGCATATTACCTCTCCAGCCTAGGCAGTGAATCAGCCTGTTGTTAGAGTATTTATTTTCCAGTGAGATGTGATTCGGTATGCACAAAGATCCATGCAGCAGACCACATCAGCAACAGCACTGACCTCTGGAACACTCCAAAAGCAGGGAGGCAATTCTTCAGCTAGCAAAGCTCAGTGTCAGAAAGTAGACCAGATTGATACCCAGATGGATGGAAAATGGCAGTGTTAACAGTCACTGCAGGCAAGTGGGCTGCTATGCCCACAGTCTAGAAAATGATCCATCTGGTACTGATTCAGGAAGGCACCCATCCATTTAAAATCTGTGAATGAAAAATGTTGTGCTGTCTGATTCACACATGCATTTTGGCCTGACTGTACTGAAAACATGCTCCTTAAGGTACCAATGCTGGGTGGTCTCCTGATGCATGTCCTCCTCCATCCATTGGTGTGAGCTGGTGAACCTGGAACAGGCATGAGGCTGGAAAGCACAAACAGAACTGGACTCTAGGAGGCGAAAGCTCTTCATTCACTCAGTGGAAAGCTGCTTCAGAAATACATAATACTGAAAAACCTATGTTTCTTTGCTCTTTTGTGCTAGTTACAAGAAGGCTTTACCCGAGCCACCTCAATAAACTTGGTCCACCCTGGACAACCCTGACTTTTCAGTTTCTTGGAGGAGAGATGTCATACAGCAACAGGAGTGAGTTTAAGTCATATTCTCTGCCAATATTGTTACAATACCATCAGAAGGGCTTTTTTTTGAAGGCATACCCTTTAAATAACAATTATTGTTTTCAATATGTTTTAGTGCGTATGCATGAAGATCGGTTTGTTACTGATCAGACTAATATTGTACTGTACTGTTGATCTACAAAAATATAGCAGTATAGGTAGTACTGCTGTATTTTTGCAGCACATCTGCTCTTTTTGCAATAAGAAAACAACATACGGAGTGTGCATTGCACAGCTGAACTATCATTTTCAATGTCTAGAAGCAAAACATGCAAACAATTAATCCTTTAATCTTTATCTTTATTATAATTGAAATCTAAATTACATTCCTAGACATTTGAAATGTACTGATATCTTTCTGAAAGGAACCTCACCCTTCAGAAAGAGTCCTGCTATTGCATAACATTGTTTACTAATTTTCTTTTCCTTTTTGAATATTATTTTGTTCTCAAGTGATCCTATATTTATCGTTTTAGTGATACTCTCCTGATGATTATTAGTCCCTTCACCATTTGTGATATAACAGTTAGTATTGCTGTGGAGAACTATACGACACTGAGATCAGCAGGAACAGGACCTTAAAAATCTCCAGATACCTTGGCCTTGTGCAATTCTTTGTATTAAAGGAGTAAAGTACAAAAATATGTAAAAAAGCATGCCAGATTATCTCAACAAGACAACTTTATGAAAAGCTAGCAACTTCCAAAGGGTATTTATATGTTTATAATTGCATGGAGGAAGTGTGATTAGAAAATTAATCATCTTCTGTCATTTAACTATAAAAAATAAGATCATTGAAATAAATTTTATATATAATTTAAAGCTACTACAGAAATATGTTTGGGATCTAGAGACTACAAACCATTTCCATGTGCAGTCCCAAGTTCATCGTGTATTCATCGTCCCCTTAAGCCTTTTTCATCATATATTTTTCAAAGACATTTATAGCAGTATAGCTAGCTATGTAAGCAGCACATATTTTTAAGAATCCTTCGGAAACAGTAGCTATGCTTTTGCCTTGCTGGTGAAATGCTCCTGGATGTCTTCAGCTCCTCTGGTATGCTTTGCAATGTGAGAGCCTCTACATCTCTGCCTCTAACATTGCACACGAGCAGGACAGACCTGCTACTCTCTCCACTTGCATCTCAAAACAGTGGTGCTCTAACCTGAGATAGAAGTAGAAAAGATACAGAGAATCCATTTTGCATTTGACCTGTCCCTTCTCTCAGTAATGAAAATGTTACTATTTCCAGCCATCTATAGACAGGTGTAAATAGTATCAATAAAACAACCTCAATGTTTACAGCAAGCCACAAACTCAAAATGCAGGTCCTTGCTCTCCTACTTCAGAGGCCTGTGACAGGAGTTCCATATATTTTTATCTTTTTCCTGTCTAGCTCCTACTCTGTCCAAAGATATCTCCTTCTACCCCTACCCATAATGCCACTATCAGACAATAGTTCTCAGCACTTACCTCACTTAACAGTGCCTCTAAACCATGAGTTCTTGTAAAGTCATGCTATGGAAAGCACAGGAAGCAAGACAAATCACATGGCAGTTTGTCTTTTAAGAAGTAGTAATATCACTTACCATAGCTGGAAAACCTTTCCAATTAACCTTCTATGGGAAAATTCCTTGTATTTGTATAGTTTTAGTCATACATGAATACATTCCATTTAACATACATTTCACAAAGCAAGAAAATTTCTATGATTTCATCCACTAAATCACATAAAAATAATTATTGCACATAAACCAAATTATTCTCTTTAGGCTATTAAACTGTGAGATCCAAGGACAATAACAAAATAAGATTCCAGAGGAAAACATCTCACTCATATCTAAAACCAAAACTCCTTGTTCGAAGTTCTCAACAGAGTTAAGCATCAGCCTATGAAAGGTATTTGCATATCACTTACAGAAGAGGGTGCAGAAGCAAGTTGTCATTTTGTCTAGTGGATATTTCCCATCTCATATAACAAACGTTAAGGAAAAAGTAGAAAACTTCAGCAAGTAACAAAGACTGAAACTGTGTGTACTCCGTGTACAGGAATTAAAAATTCAATGATCAGAATAGACAAGGCAAGATGCTAATTCTTATATCTTAAAAAAAAATATGTAACCTCGTTTATTTTGTGTTTATTATTTAAGCACTAGGAATTCATTAACAATGTTACATTATGTCAAACTGTGTGACAGTTTCGAACTTCATCTTTTCTCTTCCATAGACAGTATCTGCATTGATTATTGTGTTTGTCTTTCCTGAAACAACAAATCTAGAAACAGCTTATTGCTGTATGATACAATGCTCCGGTACCTTGATACTGCATTAGCCAGGAAGATTGATATTTTGAGGCATTTGTGGCTTTGCAGTCATTCTACTCCACAGTGGACCTGATCGTAGAAGGAACTATTAAAGTAAATTTCCTTTCCATAGTTTCCCAGTTATGACAGTCTCTAGAGACTTAGGAATGAGCAATCCCAACATCTGAAATTAACTTTTTTTAAAAAAATCACCACCACCAAAACTCTTGTTTCAATTCAATGCATTTAAATAGAACAGGAAACTCACCAAATTTGCCTGTTTATTCTTCATTTGGGCTGACAACTCTGCAGAACTGCTATGAATCCAGCTGCCTTTCCCTCATTCTGGGAGATGGAAAGGATGCGACAGGTTGAAGTCTATCAGCAGAGTGCAACACTGATGCATTTCTACAGTAGGGAGGTGCAAAAAGCAGGGGTGGAGGGAGGAGAGTCAGCCCTCACAGCAGTTTAAGAGTTCTTGCATGTTGTCATTGCCGCAGGTTCCCGTGACTGGCTTTAGCTGATCTCCTCTCCTCTGACATTGCTGCCTGTTGAGCTGGGGAGCGCAAAGGAAGACTAATCACTGTACACCTCAAGCTGTCTCCCGCAGTAAGCCCTGGTGTTTTATCAGATGCAGAAACAATCGATACCTGGGGATGAAAGAAGTTTTGCCACCTGTCACCTGAAATAAAACAATCAATTTCCTAATTCTAGTACAAATGCTGGATTCGGAGTCAGGTGATAATTACCACAGCGGGTTCTTAAAACAATCCATGAATGACACTGATCATCATTATTAAAACTGGTGTGAAAGGCATCGTGGCACATGTGTTCACTGGGTCTATTTACAGATCAATTTTCCTCTGCTTATGGAGTCATGTTAAATTCAGGAAGGCATAGGAGTTTTCCCTTGTGAGAAGACCTTCCCCTTTTCCTAGGAGGTATCATTACTTGCTAGATGCATAAATTGGCAAACTGTTCACACTAATGCCAAACCACAATAAAACAGTTGGTGGTTATTTAACCATTCACTTTATTTATTTATGGCTGAATAAATAAAGACTGCAGTGAATCAGCTTTGCCAGTGTCACATGGGGACTGAGAAGATGCTGCTTTCTAACATCTTGAGGGTCACGGACTATCAGACAAAGCACCCCTACAGCCTGAATTGTGCTTTAAAGCATTGCTTATTGCCCTCAAAAACAACATGTTCATCAGATCATTTCACCTCTTTGTAAGCAGGCAAAGGAGCTTTAAGAAATTTCAAGTCACTGTTAACAGAATAAGAACAAAATCATATTATATTACTAAATCTTGCCTTTGTATGACTTTGGACAAGTCTCAGAATACCGAACAACTTACTGGTGAAGTAAAAAGTAATACTATGAGCTGAAAAAATAATAAAGGTAATTTATTTTTTTTACCATAAATTATATGTGACTTTATTTAATTTCAGTTTATCAAATCTGAAAAAATTCAGCGGCTCAGTAAACCCAAACATGTTATTCTTTTTTCTGCGACTCCCGAAAACTTGACAATTGCTTAGATGCCTCATTTTTATTTTAGCCTTCAAGCCTTCTGGATTTTGAGAATCTACAAGATTCTCAAGTACAGGTTTCATACATAGGCCTGACTTTGACATTCAGCCAGAAACATTCTTGCTTCAGCTTCCTTAGCAAAGCCCTCTGTTAGGCAAGCTATACCTCAGACTGTGTATAAGTACCTTTTAACACGACCTCTGCCTGTTCAGAATATGCTGGCAAACACTGCTCTCATTTAAAATGATCACCAAGGGATTGTGAGGAGGAAAACACATCCATCAGTTAGCAAGGTCACCTTGTACATGACAAAGCCAAATTCAGTTCCTTTCTCTGCTCTCTAAAGCTTCTTTCCCATTTCACAGCAGTCACTCTAATCTCTTCACTGCATGGCATGAGTCAACGTTCCTGTGGGACTGAGAGAAACAGGATGATACCCCAGTACAACAGGGAGCTCAGATGTCCTGGAGTGGATACTAGTTTTGATCCCCACCTGAGGGCTTATTATATATGCTATTACATGAATTTGTCATCCAACAGCTACTTAATGACCAAAAATATTAGGAGTTTCAGAAATGATGAGCAGAATCCCCTTTTTTTCAGGAGACAGGTTTTTCACCTGCTCTCAGCTTATTGCTTTTTCTTGTACATTATCGTCTGGTCCTAGTGGACCTTGAACATTTTGTGAGGCTGTTCCCAGTGGGAAGTAAAGCTCATGGCACCTCCCAGGAGGTAGCATCCATTCACACACATCTGGATTTCTACCTGTGGATGTCCTCAGCAAAGAAAGGAGCTGAACCAGTGTTCTCTGTTTTTAAGGAAATTCTAGACACTATTGCGTACAATGAGACTTAAACACTGCTTTTTGCATCTACAAGTTAGCCTTGGTTCGGTTTTTTTTTGCCTTGAAGAAAAACCAGGATACCAGGACCACGCCCATTCAAGGATTTTTTTTGGAGTAGACACCTCCAAACAGATGTAGACACCTCTTTGCATCCTTGACTCTAACACTGGAAATCTCTAATGAAAGTCCCTATTCATATCATTATTGTCTTGCTAACCAGCTTTAGTCAGTGATATTTTAGGGTAGTTTGCTGTTCATTACGTAGAGGGCTTTGAAAAGAGGTCTGAGGTGTACCATACCTATAGAATTTTCATGGCAAATTTTATTCCTGGTACAAAAAAAATATATTCCAGGTACCAAATATCCAGATCCTTTCCGCATTTCAACTACATGTTTATCTTTTTTTTTTTTTTTTTTTTGAAG
>VWZK01009309.1:26179-45830 GCA_013396935.1 Baryphthengus martii
CTGCAGTTTAGCTATTCCTTTGATTACGTATTTTTGTCCTGATTTCTATGGTAAACATTCAACGTGCTGTGATCCCTTCAGTTAACTGCTTGCAATTCAGAATCTCTTGTGACCATTTCTGCTGAGTCAGACATCAAAATTCAGCTACACATGAGGAGTCTCTGGTATTTACACAAAGCTCTATTTAACATTTCCAATCCACGGATACGATTTGTAGTTCTATAATTTATAAATTGTAATCAACTACATCAGCTGTCAACTCATTTGAAATCAAAACCAAGCCAAACCATATATTAAGACAAGGATCTAAGATTAAGTCTACAGTAAGACTGTAGTCTCCCGTAATAACTGGAGATTAAGTCTACGATTGGACTTGATGGTCTTGAAGGTCATTTCCAACCTTAACGATTTTATGATCTGTTCCAGCTAAGAAATATAAATGACGGTTAAAAAAAGAAAATACTTCTATACGAAAAGAGCAAAGTGTCTGCAGACATTTCAGTGTTTGCAGGCTGCTGTACTACAGAAGAACAGGAACTGGAAACATAAGTCACAGGACCTTTACAAGTGCTGGAAGATATCATGTGGATAGAGAGAGGCAAGTGAAAGATGTTGCACCCTGTTTGTTTACATCATAGTTTCCTGCCCACACGGTGAACTGTCTTGAAGATTCTGGAAAGCTGGTTTTTGCTTCAGGCCTCCAGAGATACAAAAGACAACGGCTTTTGACTTTGATTGTTATCTTCTGAAGTTTTAATGTATTAATTCTACTTTCTCCACCATACAGCCAGGTTCTGAAGCTCATCAGATGTAGTGCGTCACTGAAAGTCGTACACTGCACACCTGTTATGATTGAATTAAGTCAAAACTACCTTTTTCAGCAAGCTGAAAATTTAGCAGTATTTTCCACATGAAAAATACTGTTCTGGGAACACTTATGGGTGTTAAAAAAAGACACAAGAAACATAAGATTAACATAACGCAGCTAAAAGTCATTTGATGTTTAGTTAAGTATGACTGCACATAGAAAGATGTTTTCATGAGTTAAGTGTTACAGATAACTTCAACTACTCTTGAAAATAATGAGAAAGAGTTTTAATGTTATACATCAAGCAGAATAAATACCTTTCCTTTAAGAAAGTTTTAAGACGTGACGTAAGTTCTTCTAAGGAGACAGTTTCAGTCCAGAAACATCTACTTTAATATCAAAACTCTCTATTGAATACGCTTAGCTAAAACTTTGCAACTGGTGTGTAGTTCATACCTATAATGAAAAACAAAAAAAAAACCTGCTGTCATAGGAGAGCACAACATGTGAGTTACCCACCAATAAGGAAGAGATTAATTTAGATATGATAAATATCTTCTTTTCTTTTGTATTTGCCGTTCTAAAAGCAGATAAGCCTTGAAGACAAGGCCTAGCCAGGCTCTGAGCCAGAAGATACCATCTTCTGACATCTAAAGCTTGGTGAAAAAAGTAGCTATGAAATAATCGAGTTGAAATTAATTTTATGTCAAAAGTTAAAAGTATTCTATTATTTCCAGCTGCCTGCTCAAGGTAACTACAGAGAGAAATAATGGGGCTGAGTATTCAACTGAGGTAGTGTAGCTACACAGTGAAGACATGCCAAAACCTGTGTCTTCTGTGGTTCAAAAGGAAGAGAAGTGTCCGTTGGACAGGCTTCTATGGAGAACAGGTTGAGCAGAGAGCCGAGACCTAGAATTGCAGCTCAGTTTTGAAGAGGTTCAAAATTAAACAGGACACATCCTTATGTTTAATCTTTAATGAATGCAGACAACAATTTTGTGGTGGTTTGTTTGTTTGTTTGTTTTTTACAGTAGTACAATTTTATAAAAGGTATAATCTACCAGTCTTCCTACGGATTGCAAAAATGCTGGTGATGTTGTTAACAGAAAAGGGAAGAGGATTTCTGAGGGGTTTTTACACTTAGATTGCATTCCAGCTTGACGGTTTAATTTCTTCAGTTCACATCAATATTCACATATGCATTTCTTCATCCCTATATCTTTGGCTTGAGGCTGTCAATCCACTTCAGCACGGTATCTCGTAATCTCTGTGTAGAGTTCACTCCTCACCAGGAGGGACACAGCTCTTTGTTCCTACTCTGAACACTTTGAGACGACATAGAGAAAACGTATAACAGATGTACTGGAAGATCAAGACTTTATTATGGTTTTAAGAACCAGCATTGCATTCTTGACACTCAGTTGTTCTACCTGACATACTGGTTGACAGCTGTGGAGTGCCAATAATTTTGTATCATCTTTAAGCTACACTAATTTTCCTAGATATTTAAACAAGAAAACCTCAGCATTTGTTCTAGCCTGCAAGTTCTTATAAAAAAAAACCCGGAAGTATGGCAAAGAGAAAGGCACTTTTGAATCTTCTTTCTGACTTCTATGAGAGAAGCTGATAGACTTATTAAATGTAGAGTGTTTTTTTCAATGCATGGTGTTAAACTGCCTTTTCTTCAACGCGTGCTTACACCTATGTTAGTTTCGGTGAAATCTCCAGGATGCCACCCTGTCCCTTTCTTTTTTTAAGGTTAGTGAAAATATTCCAGCTGAGATTTACTTTAAAGGTGTGTCGTTTTTCATAAAAAGTTGCAGCAATCTTAGGCAAACAGAAGAACAGCAGGCAGGAGGAATTCTTTAGCTAGCCAATGTTCCATATTTTATTTTCCAACAGAGAATCTTAACAATCACCCATTGTGTTGGAAAGCCACATGATGATAATATAAATTCACTGATGCAAGCCAAAGAGCTACAAACCTTTCTAAATCAACATAAACATATCCCCAAATCTGTGTGTAGACCAGCCGACATTTGTTCCCTCTGTTTTCCTAGGAGCCTTGCCCAAGGTTGGTTGTGGTCAGAGCCACGGGTGAGTGTGAAAGATCAGAGAAGAACTGGGGTTCACTGCTGCAAGGCACCAACAACCCTTCGCAGCTAGACAGCTTGGCTTCTTCCTTAGATAATGTCAGCTGAACTTTTTCTCCAACAATACATTTGTACTGCCTTATGGGAAGGGAATCTGTGCCATCTGTGCACATTGTGTGACCTACAGAGTTTATGGTAAACATTTCAGAAACTACTAGTCCTGTTTTCAGAACATTATTCTGATCTATGAGTTTCTATTACAGCAGAACTTGTCTGGGACATGGGACAATGTGTGCTGCTGAAGAGCATCCCAGGATCTGGGATTCAGAAGTCCCATATTCAGTCTGTGGGAAACCTAAGTTTGCGTTTTAGGGAGAAAATCATGACGCCCTTCTGTGCTTCCAGTTCTCCATCAGTTAAGTGAAGGGTCATAATAATTACACATTGAGCAAGGGTGAAATAAGAATTAGTTATTTGGGTGCAGAATTGTAAATAAGATATGTAATTTATATGTTCTAAGGATTGTTATGTTTGGTATAGTTGTAGACATGCAAAACAAAGTATCTATATTGTATAAAACTAAACCACTCAATGTACTTGTAAAGGATTGTGACTAGTCTGGCCACTAGACAAAGGACAGATACTGTCATGAACCTTTTCATATTCTCCAGAGGGAAGAGAAAGAGAATAAGGGACAGAGACTTAAAGATTGGAAAAGAAAACTAAAATAGCTTTATTGAAAACAAAAACAATAAAATGAAATACATAAAAATATATGCAAACTCAATATTGAATCCGGTCCCCGCCAACAGCAACTATATCACCGTCACCATTGATACTGTGGAGCAGGGAAGTCCCAAACTGGACTCGGCAGCAGGCAGGAACTGGATTCAGGGGCTGTCTTCTGGAATTGAATTCAGGAATGCATGACTGGGATAAAAGGCAGAAAGGACAGAGTCATCCTCAGCAGCCATTGAGAGGAGAGTTTGACCCTCATGGTCCCTCAGCTTTACACTGAATATGATGTGTGTGGGATAAAATACTTTGTTGGTCAGTTTAGGGTCACCTGTCCTGTTGTTCCTCCCTGCAGGTGCAGCCTTTTCCTTTTTGCACCCCCAACATGATACAAAAGATTTATCAGTGACCTTGGTCTCCATAGGAGCAAGTATGAGCCAAGATTCTTTCTGCACAACAGTCCTTGGTAGTAAATGTAAATACCAAGCACTATCACATCTAGAATCAGACACTATCTCAAAAATTTGTTGTTATCTTCAGGAAGTGCAGTTAGTTAGAAGAGAATTAAAAAGTAAAATAATTGAACAGAATTAGTTCTGTTCTAACTCAAACCAGGACAACTGCACATTTTGTTCCCCATAGAAATAAAAGAAACAAACCAATTATTTATTTAACAGGCTTAGCCATCTTTTGCACTCTCTAACCAAACATCATATATAAACTCTTCTTCCCTATCACCAAGGGTTGACTGAACAATAGTTAATTTTGATATTATCAGAGTAAGCAAACAAAATAATCAAATAAATTAGGTAATTAAAAGGACCAACATGGTAGACTTGTGAATGATTCATAACACAAAACACTTTCAAAAAGAGATTGAAAGAGCTTTTTGACTGGTGAGAAAAAGAGTGCTCCCCTTTGTGCTAGGAATTTTATTTTGTGTAAGGGGAACAAGGGAATAGTAATTTTAAAAATAATAAAAAACATCACTTGAATTAATTCTGAATTTCACTTGCATTAATATTTTTCCTAAAGTCAGAACTTCCTTAAATTTCCAGTGCTTTCATCCAGGGAAGAAATGCAGAAGACCTAACTGCATTAAGTATTCTACTGCTGATACATTTTGTAACTACAGAATAATTTTTTTTTTCCCCAGCATTAGTATGAGAATAGTGTTTCTTTATAAAGTAATTTTAAATTCTTTTTAAAAGTTATGTATATAGAAAGATTCAATATAAAATAGCTAGTGTTGGCCAAGAAAATGTATCTGGATTGCTCTGTCCATTGACCCTGGAAAGTTAACTTCTGTTATCACTTCTGAACAGAGACAGATCTTTGTATGAATAACAGACTTCCATTTTCCCATCTTGGAGGAAATAGAATCCCTTGGTTAGGCAATATGAGTCGCTCATAACTTTTCACTTTTTCCCATGGTTTTAAAACCAGAAATTGATTTGCAAAACACTTCTCATCTTGTTTTGATAATGTATTTAAAATTTGTCCTTTTAGCAGAGAGAAGTCTGGACCACAATTTGAGAAGCCAGCTAGGTAGCATGGCGGTTTTTAATGGCATTCGCATCCAGATCTCCAAAGATATCAAAGCATTTTCAGACTCTACAGGTTGCTGTTTAGTAGCAGAAGGATACTGTCCGTGGCTGAAACAAGCAGAGCAGCTGTCCTACCATACCACCAGAGTGCAGGGTGGTGAATGCTTCCAGAGCAGCTGGCATTAAGGGAACACATCACCAAACTCTTATTGCTCATCTGTTCTCAGGGAAATATCTCTTAATCTCAGAAATGAGAAGACACTTATAGCCAAAATATTAATGGAGCTTTTTCATTTAAGCTTCAATTTAGTACTTGCAGATAGAAGGAACAACCTAGTTGATAATAGTTTCATTAACAAACTAAGCTGCTACTCAGTCTGTCTAAGCAAGCTTTTAACAAGAAGAGAATGAGTCCTTTATAACAATTTAATAACATCTCAAACATAATACTGTACACTAATTATGAGTACTTACCTTTTTCTGCACAATCAATTTTGTACAGTTTTAAGAACTTTCCCTTCCACTTCAGAAATATTGTATGACTATGGAGGACTTGAAAAAGACAATTAGTGACTTAGCAGAAGGCATGTAATTTATTCTGCATATATGCTAATGAAGGTTATGAAGCTCACTGTCATTTATTTAACAGTATATCAGAAATTTGTGACCTCTGAGTTCCATGCTGTATTTCTCTCATGTTTGTGTCCTCTAGTAGTATAAATCTGAGAATAAACCATCATGATGAGAGATCAACTGTCATGACCATGTCGTGGACATAAATATTTACACTATTTCTGTTATATTTGTGGGTTCTTCTGGTTAAATGATTGAAGAGGAGTAAAGTCTAATTACAGTTTAGAAACAGTTCAGCCTTGTCCAGACTCTAGTCACAGGCTAGAGAACGTTCCTGGCACTGTAGATAATGTAGAATAAAATCATTAAGGAGAAAAGTCAGTTATGCTGGTGAAAAATACAGATGTTGTCCATCAAAAATCAGGTGATGGAAGAGGACAAACAGTTGGATCTGCAATAAGGATCTGTCAGAGACTGTTCTGTGTAAAAATACTGTAAACCTGGAAATGTTTTAATGCACAGAAAAACATATCAGAAATTTCTGTTGGGATGTTTCTATCTTGTTTTCAAACTACCCCTTTTTTTTTTTTTCCCTCAACAATTGTAGTTCCTTTCTCTGCCATACGTAAAAGTTCTTAAGGTGGGAAATGTAATATCAAAGCAGAGTTAAAAAAATCAAAATAAGAAAACTCACTAAACATGCCAAACGGAATGGCCAGACTGGGAAACCAGAGCAAACCTGTGGAGTCACACAGAAAGGAAACCGTCATTGAAGAGTGAGAACAACGTGATGGGAGGAAAACGCTGCAGTGTGAAGAGGAGCAAACTGCACCATAGGGCCTCCCATTCCCTCCAGAGGATACATGCAGTAGCCACAGAGTGTAGGTGGAGGAATAGCATATAGATCAGCAGGGATGACATATGGGCTGGGATGAGGGCTTAGGGGGACAGCTGGGAGCTGCTTCCATAGATGGGAGCAGTACTGCAGGAGTTGGACCAAATGGAGCAATGGGGAAAAAAAGAATCAGGTAGGGACAGAGAGATGAACAGCTTGGAAAGTCTCCGGTGAAGTTGCTGAGTAGGCAGTACTACCTGCTTCAGACCTAAAATGAGCTAATGCATACCTTAAGACAAAGGGAAATACAGGTAGAATTAAATTAAATTTAATCGAAAATAAACAGAGTTAAAATAAAGTAAAACAAAGTAAAATAAAATAATAATAATAAAGTTTCCATAACTGCACCTGTAGTATTTTTAAGGTATATATTTTTATTTGAGGTAAAAAGACTGAATAATAAGACATACATGTGTGTATGTGTGACTGTATATCTTTTTATGTAAAAGATATAATTTATGTAAAAGATATAATTTATGTAAAACCAGGCTGTTATACTCCATCCAAGAAAAATTAAGATGAGCCTTCCAAAATTCAAATCAGAATTACTTTTTTTATTATTGAATAGCAAAAGGTTTCACTTATACAGGTAAAAGCGCTGCATACTTTGCATCCTGGGAGGTATCTAAGCAATACTGAGATCGATGGTTCTAGTACACATCAAGCACACACTGGGCAGTGTTAGCATGAACACAGGTATTAGGCTGAGGAAGGGGAACTTGGGGCTACCCAGCACTGGAGAAATGTTCATAAATGAGCAGCTGAGGTCACTGGTGGGGCTACAGGGCAGAAGCACCTGACCTACAAGGAGGGGTTGTGGAAGGAATGTTGGTTCAGCTTATTAAAGAGAAGAGGAAACCAGGGACTGATATAATCACAGAACAGAAGTTGGGAGGCTGGAGGAGCCCCAGGAGATCTCTAGTCCAACCCTCTGCTCAGTCAGGGCTGACTTGAGCAGCTTGCCCAAGGCTTGTCACATGTATAACAGCTTTAAGGGTGGAGATACCACGAACTACTCATGCAACTTGACCCCAGACCTCCCTTATGGACTGATATTTTTCCTAATACCTTCTCCAACTGAGCCTTTAAGTGGTTGTAGACATCACTAAAATATTTCCTTACCATTCTCCTCTTAAAGTCATAAAGACTTCAGTGAGACTTAGTAGCATATACAAGGACTGGAAGTTCCTTTTACCCTAAACTTGTCTATCTTTCTAACTTGTCGACATAGAGTAAGCACAAATGCCCTAAAGTCAGGCATGAATTTCTGCTGTGAAAACTGTGAAACTTTTTTACGAGCAGATAAATGTGGTAGGTGCTGCATAACTACTACATGCACAATTTTTTTCAGTGAGCCCATGTGAGTATAACCTTTGGCAATTAAAACACTTCACTTTTGCATAGGTCTTCACAACTGAAGTAGTTGTGAATCAACCATCTCTCTATCAGTATTTATGCATTTGACATCAAATGTTTTTCTTACAAGAGTCTGGCATGCACCATTACAGAATATCTTGAAGTTCGTTAGTTTATGGTTTTTTTAAGGCTGATTTATAAATCGTGACATGCTGACTCACAGGAAAATGATTATACTGAAATAGGCTTCAGACTGGAGCAAAAGGCTTACAATTTCTTTCTCGAATGTAGTCGGTGTGGAGAGGGAAGAGCAGAATATGATTAGAGAAAAAATATATTGGAATCTTTAGTGAAGGCATAAAGGAAAATCTGTATCTTTCAGTCAGGCCATTACAATATTTCGTTAATATTGTATAATATCTTTGCTTGTTCATCACTGAAATCCTCTAACAGGTAGGCAGGAACATGAAGGCCTGGATAAGATAGCTGTACCTGTGATCCCTGTTAGAACAGCGTAGCGTGAAATGAAGGGTAAATTTAGTAACAGATGAATCCCCTTGCATTCTAGCCCGTACTCAGAGATTAGAGCAGCTAGAGGTGGCTGGACTGATCTCTTAATATGCCAATTAAGAAGTGTTGCTATAGGTTCAACACCAGACACACACTTACAGCCTATTTGCTGTAGGTCTGGTTCCCTTCCAAGGGAGCAGTCAGATGCATGAATAGCACAATTTAAATGTGACTATAGATCCAACACCAGATTCACAAACAGCCTGTCTGTTGTAGGTCCGGTTCCCTTCAAAGGGAGCAGTCAAATGCACGAAAAACATAGTTTTCCTGTGGTTATAGGTCTGATGCCAGATGCATGAACAGCCTGTTATGCTGCAGGTCTGGTTGCATTCACAAGAAGCAGTTGGGTTCACAAGCAACACGATTTATTTATACTCGGAACATATACAGATGCTTTAAGATTGTGAGTGATAAGCACACTGAGCTGCAGAAATGGCTATATAGCTCAAAAATACAGTTGTAATAACAAACATAATCTCCAGGGAAAACACAAACAAACAATTATACACTAAGTCTTACCCAAAACTGTCCCTTCTGGGATGGGCAAGGAGGACAAACCCATCAGTCTGTCCTTAGGATATGGTGTCGAATTCTCATCTCACACGATAGGTCTGAAATAGGGCTAACATTTATATTTCAGTTTTCTATTAATGCGTAAATTGTGGGGACAGGACTGTAAGGCAAATCATTAAGTAGGCTTGTAGCTGCGCAAACATTGCTTGGTGGGCTTTTCAGCCTTGATATCTTCTGCCGGGAGCAGGTAATTTTCTTTGCCAGCCACAGTGAGCTACTGAGATAAGCAAGAGAATGGGAAGACCAGGACCACACCTGGTCTCACACCACATTCAGTGTCATCATTTAGACACTAAATACTTATCAACAGTGATGAGTTTCAATGATTTGTGCTTTTTGCTTCCAACAAACAGAGAGCAGAGGCATTACTACAGGGCTAACCTGTCAAATCTAGCCATTGGTGGCAGCAGCCCAGCATGTCATTTAATTAGATAATGAGCTTGAATGTGACAGCTTTCTGAGGAATGTAGCTTTTTTTTGCTTCAAAACCCTGTTTTTCTTTTCCAGGCTCAGGACTGCTAAGTGTGCCATACAAATATAGCATATATATAAATTCTTACAATGAATTTTAACAAGAAGTTTTAAGTAAGGCCTCTCACAAAGATGTTCTTCACAAAAATTCACAGCAGTGGGAAAAAAGCTGCTGTACAAAATGTGTTGAGAAAGATTCCCATGCACAGAGACATGCTGGTAGGGTCTGTAGATTATGACATTTATCGACTCCAATGGTCAAAGTTACAGGGAAAAATTAGGCAAAAAAGGAAGGAAGTGGAGTGAGAAAGGAAGTGATGGGGTGTCCTCAGAAGAACATCATCCCAGATGTAGGTGTTCTCTCTCATGCAGCAAATGACACATTTCAAAACACTTTCCCATATTAACACTACAGGTTTTCAACAGCAGCTGTTTTAAATGCCTTGCTGGCTGTTCATTCTCATGCTGCCATTATAGCTGGGAGGAGTGTGCTCTGGTGTGAGCAGGTGCTGCTGGCCATCTGTTGAGTTTTGTATAGTACTGAGTCTCCAAATGAAAACCAGAGCTGCAGCTGCAGAATAGGAAAAGAGAGGAACGAATTTCATGCCATTGGCAATCACTCCCCATGAGAACCTGCCACAGCAGCAGCACAGGAGTGAACATGTGCAAAACCATGAGGCCAATAGGATATCAACAGTAGTGTGGGAGCAAAATGGGAAAAATACTGCACTGAAGGCTCTGGGAAACACTATCCCCACAGTCTAGGTGAAAGAGCACAGAGCTGTGAGCAGAAAGCAGCTGTGGGATTGCAGGTGAGAGTGGCCAAGGTGCTGAGCAGCAAAACAGCACCAGTGCAATAAGGAAAAGGGGGTGATTATCGGGTTGCTACCACTAAACCCCATAAAGCCCAGGGCCGTGTGCCTCCAGCATCCATGGAATCAGTGAGGAATAAAGGCTACTCAGCCTATAAATGTTTCTGGTTTAAGCCTGATCAATTCCTTTTTCTTATTTAAATATTAAAGCAGTAGCTTCCATCAGTTCTGCAGATGACTAGGTTAGATTAGCTGACTAGCAGAATGTTAGCACACATGTGCTACTGACACCACTCCCTTGCAATATTTGTCTATTGCAAATACCTTCACAATCTGAAATCCAGCATTTTTGTCTGTAGGTTAGATTTTAGACATAGGTTGCACTCTTCTGTACAAGTCTGTTTTGTGTCTAGGTCACTCTTTCAAAACAAGGAGAAAGGAACAACTATTTAAAAAAAAAAAAAGATAAATACTACAGAGACAAAAAATAAAACAAAGGAGGAAAAAAAGAAAAGTTATTTTATTCCATAATTTCCCCAGAACTAAATAGTGATAAGAAAAATTCAATTACTTATGAAGTCCAACATAAACAGAGATAATTGAGTAGTGACATGCATGGTTAACTTGAACAGCTTAAAGCTGTTCGATGAAAAAATAAAATTTGCTTCAAAACATTTTTTCCCCAAAATCTCCATTTGAGATTTATTTACTTGATCCAGAGATATGTGACAGAAAAGTGGATTTTCAGGAAACTAATTTTCCTCGTCAATTTGGTATGTGATAAATAAAGATTGAGCTAAACAGAGAAAAAGTCTTTTGGATTGACAAGTGGATGAAATCAGAGTTTGGATACAAAAACTTTCATGTAAAGTTTTCTCTCATATAGGAGAGATAATTTCATTAATCTAGTGATACTTCACTTGAGCAAATGAGGACCCCAAAGAGCAGCTGTAGTACATGCTGCACGTAAGCACTGAGAGCCAAAGTTACCACCAGGATCTTGCAAGTATTGGTTTCTTTGAAAATATATTCATTTGCATCCACTTTTACTTTGTCTTGTGGACAGTATCTCAGTATCTGAACACTATCTCTTGCCTGCAGAAAATAGTGTGTTTAAAAATACTGGTAACAATTACCTGTTTTACAGTTCTCTCCTGGTAAAAGCAACCATAAAAACTCCTACTGCAAAATAAAACCAGCAACTGAGAAGAAAGAATGCCTAATTGAGAATAGAGCTGTTACAAAGCAGCACACACCAAAATGGATGCCTTTCCCATAGACAAGCTTTTGCAGAATGCCACCACTTCACCTGGTAGTACTAAACAGTGTTACTGGAACAGGCTCCCCAGGGAAGTGGTCATGGCACCAAGCCTGTTAGAGTTCAAGGAGTGTCTGGATGGCGTTCTTAATCATATGGTTAATTTTAGGGAGTCCTGCAAGAAGCAGGGCATTGGACTGAGTAAGCCTTATGAGTTCCTTCCAACTTGAGATGTTCTACGATGCTATGTGAATATGCCATCAACATTGCAGGACAACAAAGTTAGGTCTTGAAGTAAACATAGTCTGCTGCTCTTGGCTCTAAGCTATGTTGGAGAGTGTTTATATTACATTGTTGCCTGCTGGGTTAAACATGTGCTTAGATTGTAAACTAGTGGATTTGAAGGACGTACTTTCGTAAGCCACTGCTGTTGGGCTAACTCAAGATTTTACTCTCCTTACCATACCACTATTTTCAGGTCAAAGTTCCCAAACCTGAGCACAGAGAAGATCCTTCTCTTTAGCCAGTGTCCATGTTCAAGGGACTTTCATAAAGCCTTAACAGACATGTACTCTGCTTAGAGAGGCAAACCTCTGCTTGGATAATTGTCACATTAAATCACAATGTCCAGGGCCTGCAAACATTTACTATCATCTCAGCATTTAGGTATGCAGTTTTCTCCTATCTTGCTTTACATCACACAGTGAAATGTATGGGTTGTCACCCAGAGAGTGTCTAACAGCTAGACTCAGTGTGTGTACGCAGCAAGCAGATGTTACAAAAATCTGTTACAAAAAATAATGCAGAGTGGGCTAACCAAAAATCTACAGACCTGTTTTAAAGATTGGAAGAAGGAGACGGGAGAGACCAGAAAGAAATTAGCAAGAATTGGTAGATTGTGCACAAATTGTGAGATAGCATAGCCAAAGTTAATTGTGAGGTGGAATAATTGCCATAGCTATCAGATCTAAACTAGGCAAAAACAACCACAAAATGAATAATCACAATCTAATAACCCTAGTACTACGCTTAAATCAGAATGTAGCAGTGATCACAGACTGAAATATTTGTAAAGGGAGGAACGTTATGCTCTGAAACAGCCATTTAAACTATTTGCAAGGAAAGAATCAAATAGGATGGATGTTTTAAATTAATTAGTATATTCAGAGTAATCAACATAATTAGTATAATTGGTGCAGATATTGGGAGAATTGCTGCTTCTGCAGGAGTAAGGATATGAAGAGGGATGGTAGATCAAAGGAGCTGATGGGAAACAAATGATGAACTGGATCATCTTTCTCTTTCCTGACATCCGCACCACCTTGCCCTCTTTTCTGCTCCCCTCGCCACTCCTTTGTCTTCCAACAGCCACAGCAGAAACATGCCACAAGCGTGCAGCTGAGAGGATGTCTTGTGGGTATCTGCTTGGACATGAGACGGTCCTGTCTGGTGGCATTTGGACACCCTGCTCTTGCCCTAGGACAGTCAGCTCCATCTCCAGCCTTGGTCATCCATGGCCATTGTGAGCAATGCTGCGTTTCCTCCAGCTTCTGCTTGTGGCCCCCTGACCACTCCTGCAGCAGGTGGGGCCACCCATCCTCATGCACGTGTTTCCAGTATGTCCAGCACCTGCTCTGCAGCACAGCAGTTCATTTTGACTGTTGTCCCGCCTCTTCTCAGAAACACCTCCATGAAATGCCATTACACCAAACTCACTCTTTTTCTGCAGTTTGCTGAAGCTTGACAAGGCACAGCTGTGCTTTCATGGGTGCAATTTGCAATTTAACCCACAAGAAATGCAAGATGATGATCTGACTAAAATGCTCTTTACACTGGTAGAATTCAGACTGGAGTTCTAACTCATTTCTGTTGCAATGGATTTGCTACAAATTATTGAAACTTAAATTAAATTGTTTTTTTATATATAAATCTATGGATAGAAATGACAACTTGGCTACATAAATTCAATCTTCACATGAAGAGAAGGATTTATGCCAGTCATGCCTTGGTTTGTTCTCATCACTGTGGTCATAACCTGTTCATTTTCAAGCCAGGACAGGTGTGCAGTAGGTCTCTTTTCCTCCTTCTCCTCACCAGAATATTAAATAAACTAAAGCTTTTGTGAAAAGTTAAACATCTAACCTGATTTTCCATGCCTCCCATTTTATACAGGCCTGCGGATGGCAAGTAAAAGGCAGTGTAGTAGGTAGGATTTCTTTGTATATTTCACTAGACCAAAAACAATTGAAATACTAAGTGGTAGCCAATTGGATATATTCGATGTACAGAGCTGAGACTGCTTTCCTGGGAATCAGCACTAACCATAGACTCACAGCAAGACACAACAAAGAAGTTCTGAACATGATGGGATTTGCATCATTTGGAATTATGAACCAATTTCAGGGTCAGTATGGTTTTGAGGTTCTTTGATTTTGCCATCTGTCACAGATGCACTCAACCCCTAAACAAAACTAGAAGTAGTTTAGTAGAGACTCCAAAGGACACAAATTCTCGAGCTATAGCCAAGACAAGAACTTCTCTAGGAAACCCACAAAGAATTAGAGTGATCCAGTGAACACTGATGCACATGAGGTTGGATCACTGATCCTGTGATTAACATACAAAAAGCGGTGGTTTCTCCAAGAGTAATTTATTGAGGAACAAAGCAAATTTTGAGTACAAAAAGTCTCAGTCATACCTCACCATTGTATGCAGCTTGACTACAAGTAACCACTTTATCCCATAAATATGCCAGCCTAAGTGAGCTCTCTTTGAACTCTCTGTGCTGGGTAGTGTGGCTGCATGGCGGTGATCTCCCCTTGAGCTGCGACTCTCTCAAGGTTTGAGATTTCTCACCTGAGATTAAGAGATCCTTCTTTACCCAAGATGTAGAGATCCCCTTATTCACAGCAGATCCTCGATAAGTGATTGATAGCATAATGAATTATTGCTAGTGAAATCCATGTGCCTAATTCCATTAGACATACACCACTGGCCCAGTCTGGGGCTAAATCTGGAACCAGAGTCACCCAGGCTTCTGTCTGAGGAATTTAGAAAGAAAAAGGGTCCATTCTGTACCTCATGACTCAGCGGGAGCTTTACCTTACTCTTTGTATCTTTTCCATTAATTATAAACTGTTGACCAAATCTGAAACTACGTTTGGACCTAGACATACCTAAACTCTACCAGGAGTTTAAAAAGCAAGGAGATCGAGTCTGAACAAGAGGAACACTTACTCGTTACTCAAGAGGAACATCTCCCTTACCCTCCGGTCGCTGGATGATTTGGAAATGGATGATTTTCTTTTGTATGTTTCATCCATGCAGCAAGTTATAGAGTAAACCTTGCCGTCAAGCTTCACTAAGTTGCACTTTTACAAATTCACATTAAAAATCACTTTTTCTAATAACTTTGATGGTATTTTTTTTAAGTGATGTAAATCACTCATTTGTGACACCATCCTGGCCAGATTGGCCACAGAGGTTGTTGCTGGGTGGTAGTGGGGAGCTGTACCAGGCAAATGGAGCCACACAGTGAAATTCATCAATCTTCTGAAAGCAGCAAAGGTGGTAACATGTCAAAGGAAAAACAGTGAAAACCAAGACATTGTTCTCACATTGTCACAGATCATCCCTGTTAGCTTCAGCTGTCATCTTAAAGACAAAAGACGTGATAAAATGTCGTGTTAAAATCAAAGATATAGAAAAGGTCAGAGAAATTGAACTGCTGCAACTCTTCCTGTGGGTGGAATAGAAGCACTAATTAGCTAGAGGTCAATTTTTGTGTGGCATATGGCTTTTAAGTGAAGGTAGATCTGTTACTTAATATATTGTGGAGAAATAGTTGTCTCAGAGAGATCCTTCTGACAGCTTCTACTAAGACAGCCTGTCAACAAGATGGTGGGCAATTTTACCAAAAAGTTTTGGCTACAAACAATGCATAACTATTGTGCTTGTCAGGTATGTTGCATGCCCATTAAGCTGGAAAAAACTCTCGGGACATTTGACTCTAGAATGACAGGACTCTACCGTATTTCCCACAGGAAAGTCCCCTTTTTGTGCTACTGTATTGGGTTTGGGTGAGCTGGAGTTAATGTTCCCCAGAGCAGCTCTTATGGTGCTGTGCTTTGTACTGGGAGGCAGATAAGACGCCAGTGTTGTGGCTGCTNCCTGTAAACCACAAGGACCCTCATATTCCCAGAGGTCTTTTGGTATAAGCAGTGTATAAATGGATCACAACTAACACCAGCTGGTCAACTATACATACCAAGTCACAGGTCACAAAAAAATACGCGTCTAGCATCATAGCACCCCTTAGCACCCAGGATTATAATTCTGCAGTCTAAAGGACAAGTGTCTGGTTCTTATATTTCTGCTCTACAGAAACATCTTGTTTAATCCCAGAGAGGGAGAGAAAGAAGAGAGCCATTAATAGAAAACAAATTGTTTTTCCTCAGACATATGTTACCATCAAAACCAAATGGAGGTATCTTAAATAAGCTTTCCTAGCTGGGCAGCTTGAAGTAACTGTCATATCTCCTGCCAAATTATGTATAATCTGTGAGGAATACAAATACCACCTTTGGATAAAATAGCAGCTGAAAGTTTTGGATACAATCCATTCAATGCAAAAAATTTAGAGATAGGGTTACTAGCCTATATTAATCTCTATTTTTTCATCTTGACCTCATCTTTTCATTGTTAATAGCTACAAATATACACATACACACTCCAAAGAATGACTGATTTATCTTTTAGGGACTATTATTAGCTATCTAAACTGCCTCACATGAAAGATCTCTTTCTATTACTACACTTTCACTTGTATTTTTTTGTGTAGCAGCTGAAGACATTGAATCAGCAAAAGTGCAACTGGCAGTGACACCTTTACTTCCTATTTGCATGGGAGTTGCTCAGCTTCACACCATTTGACCTTGGGGACAACCTTGCAGCCAGCCTGCAAGGCCAGAGATGCAGTGGTTGCTATATCTTTGATTAGAGCAAGGGCACACTGCTGGCTTTTAGTGGACAATGTTGATGGCCTCACTGCACACTAGGGTGCACTACCTCCACCACTCCTAAGTGAGTCTACTGTTGTAGTTGTGAGATGCTCATCATCAGGTGCTCCATAGCAGATCAAGCTGGTGTAATGCCAGACATCCCAGCCTGGTGCGAAGACAGGTGGCAGAGAACCTCTTCCTCATTTTTAACTTATTTCAGCAAATTCCTATTGCCTTCCTACTTGGTCAGTGGTCGAGATGCAAAACAAGACTCAGAAGTTAATGTGTTGGTGCTGAAATACAAGAGCTGAGCCCAAAAGTAAGCTAGGGTCTGGCTAAAGCTTGCAGCATGGGCTTGGTTCCTGGAAGAAAGCAGGGATGCCAATCTCATGGTCTGTGTTGGCCTCCCCTCGATCCAATTGCTGTGGTGGCGGGTTTGGTGCTTTTGCTGTTTGTGGGTGGTAATGCACAGAACAGAAGGTTATGATTCTGTGGCCTGTACACATCAGTGGGATCTGGAAGTTTTGAAAGGGGTTTTCTGTTATCCTCTGGTACAGCAGTTACTGCAAAGTCTTGGTTAAAATGCTTGCACCAGGGGTTGTACTGTGGGAAACTACATTACCCTAGAGGAAAAATGCCCAAGTCTTTATTCAGTTAATTTTCCTCTATAGAAAAGTAAGGAGATTTTTTTAATTATTAGTTTATTTTTAATATATTAACTCCATGAAGTGGTTTTGCTCACTTCCAGTTTTTTTAGCCACAATG
Organism: Baryphthengus martii; assembly: GCA_013396935.1. Classification (NCBI taxonomy): domain Eukaryota; kingdom Metazoa; phylum Chordata; class Aves; order Coraciiformes; family Momotidae; genus Baryphthengus; species Baryphthengus martii. The sequence continues at coordinate 43,636 of VWZK01009309.1, forward strand.
CTGAGGCAGTGACTAAAATGGAGAACAAATGAATCCTGTATATGTAATCCTGTGATCTAAGGACTGATGTTGAAGAAATATGGTATCATTCTTTTCCATGCTCAGGTGACCCAATTAACAGATTGAGTTCTAAGTAAGGTCACAGTGCCCTCTGCTGAAATATAAAACCCTACATGAAAAAATAAACAACATCAAAGGAAAAATAAAACACACTGGCATGAGAATAACATAACTCTTGTTAAACATATAAATCATAAAAATAGTTTTGAACTGCTATTTGGGACCTTCGGCTTTTGCTTCACAGTAGTGTAGTTTGGAACCATTTATGATTCCAAATTTTTTGCTTTGCTGTGTAAACTGTGCAGCATGGCTCACTAAAAAAAGCCTCAGAAAGTATTGCTGGCATCACTGATGCAGATATAAATGCTAGTGGAAATGTCTTTCCCTGAAACAGACAGAGGAAAAAAATGGTAAACTGATGTCCATCTTTCAAAATAGGCGGTAGAAAATCTGAAAATATGAGCCTTATCAAAGTTCTCTAGATTATATATATACTGAGTTAGGGTTTAATCTTGCCCGCCCATTGGAAGAGGAAGGGTTAATAATAAGTGTCATTTTGCTGACTGCCTTTTTTCTTAATGGGTGTGGAAAACCACAATGACTAAGAATAGGAGAGAGAAAAAACATCTAATGGATGTTTATGGCTGAACTAATGTTGACTATGAGATTTAGACATTTGACATCTGGAGAAAAACTGATCTGGGAGGAAGAACTCTGGAAAAGGCAAGGAAGAAAGGACTCAGACTTCTGATATGCAGTGCCAGGAAATGCATGGGGCCTAAGCCCTTGCATGGTATTTAAAGAAGATATGTAGGTACTGGGTTAGGACTAAGCAACCCTGTAGGATTTTTGGAGCAGGCTGATATTGCAATCAGCTGACACCAAATATCCCAATACAGTTACCATCCTCTGTCTCCATATGTACCTTTCAATCTGGTACTGAAAGACCAAAGCAATGCAGAGCTGGTCTTTAGAGTCCACAGGCTAATAACCATTACTTTGATGAAAGCATAGCTTTACAAAAAAAAAAAAAAAAATCTATCTAGCAAAGAAAACCAGATTCCTGCTTCCCAAGCTAGTTCAATTTCTCGTAGTTTCTAATGCATTGTTGCTGTATTTTATTCAAGAGGCAACAGCTTCTGAGGTTTTGTTGTGTTTTTAATTACAATGTGAAATGGCAATAGAGCTATGGCAGAGCTATCTGAGAACATTTTTGCTGGTTGATTAAACCATGATCCTCAGTCATGCGGAGAAACAGCCTTAGATTTTACTCAATAGTCTACTCACAATTTTTTAAGATGGACATCTGTTGGAGATTTTCAGTGAGGAACATCTGGAATTTAATGCTCAAGATTAAGTGGGAGCTACAAGGCCAGAAAAAGCCCTCCTTCAGTAATTTGTGTTGTCCCTTTCATCCTTCTTCTTTTCCCCAGCACTCCCACCCAAGATACTCTTTCATCTGTGCTCACAACAACCCACACTTTATGTTTCTTAATGTGGAGCTCAGCAGATAGCTCCAACTAAGTTCACCCAGAGGTTATTCTAATTTCTTTCATCAAGATTCCAATTTAGAGATTCACATTAATCCATTAATTAAAGTGACCTCCTTTTTATTATAGTAGCTTCACCTTAATCAGTTAATGTGATGGCAAGTCTTTGTTGCTTTGCCTGACAAGGAGATCTCGTTAAGAGGATGTAGTATCTGCTGGACATGTGCCAAATAGTAAAGCAATACCAGAACGCTGCCATTTAGCACTGCCTCTTCTGGATTCAAGCACACTGGAGCCACAAACAACCCAGTAAGCGAATACTCCTCCCAGACTGGCTCCTATCATCTCACTGTTACAGACTATAGTAAGACACACCAAAAATGTCTTTTCCAAATAAGCACAAGCCTCCCAGGGTCTGGCATATCCTGTAGTAATTAATGCTCCTAAAGGCTTCTGAAAAGTTGTGCTTCAAGAAGTCTCACTCCAAAATGTTTCACTTCAGAAATGCTTGGCTACAGATTCTCTTTTATTTCTAGGCTTCTCAGACACATCCTTTCCCTCACTGGCTGCTGGTTTCAGCCAGGCAGGTGTGACACCTCCACTTGTCTTATAGAATTATAGAGTCAGAGAATTGTCAGGGTTGGA
>VWZK01009310.1:7097-22597 GCA_013396935.1 Baryphthengus martii
AAAAAAAAACCAAACCCAAAAAAAAAAAAAAAAAAAAACAACAAAAAAACCACAACAAAACATGTTCACAGGTCTGCCGCATTCAGAGAACACCACACGGGGCTGGGGGAGGGAGGGGGCAAGCAAGCATTTTGGTTTAGTTTAAGATTGACCTTAGTGATGACACTGAAGCAGCTACACAAATTATGTTTAACACTGCAGCTTAATGTGTATTCAGAAGACACCCTGAAGTTAATATAGTGTATTTTCAAAGTTACTAGCCGGTGCATGTTTAGAACTCCAAATGGAAGCCATTCCCTTTGCTCAGCATGTGAGATAAACCTGGTAAATTAGAGATTTGTTTATATTCTGAGCAGATAACAAGAAAACAACGAACCTACTGCAGTTCAAGGATTGTATTTCAAAAGTGGACCACAGTACATTTGCACTCCGGGATCCCATTTACATTTGTAACTCTTGTGTATTCTGCAAGTAGCAGGAGTGGCTGCTCTACAGCCTTTTGGTAAAAAGAATAGGATTTCTGCAATGATTAGATTTGTTTAGATCCTCTTATCAAATTCAGAAATAATAATTTGTCTGCAAACAGCTGCATTTCCCAACATCTGTATGCACTGGAGTTTTGTTGATAGGCAAACTCTAAATAGGGAAACTAACTCCTGCTTTTACAAAACCCTCTTTGAGCATAATTAGGATTTCACCGAAGGTACATTAAGCACCTACCAAATCAGAGCCCTTAGCCATGGCTGAGGCCTCCAAACAACTGCCCCTATATACATGATAAGTAATCACAATAAAACGAATTCTCCATGACTATAACTGTAAACTGCTAACTTGGTCAGAAGCCAAGGTTACAGAGTGATGCTGGGCCACATCAGCAAGTGCATACAGATTACGGAGGAGATGTCACCTCGCACTACGGAGAGTATCTTGGTTGTGTTTCATACGTATTCTTCACAGTTCTTACAAGGGATAGTTCCAGCTCAGGAACAAAACCAGCCTTGTTCCAAGGGTATTGTACGTAAAGATTAACAGTGTCAAATGGTGACAGTACTATCGTAAATTCCAAGCACACAAAAACTAAGATGTTAAATCCTATCTCTGTAACTTCTGTTCCTCTCAATGCGAAATTCAGAAGGTGTTGAATGGAAGTGATCACAGAAAGTAGTAGCTTGATTGATAAAGTCCCTATCTGGTCATTTACGATCTGGCTGAAGGAGAAGCAGCTTTTGCCAGACAGAAAAGCAATTAATCTGCAAACAAGCCGAGGAACAGCAGGGCTGTGCATTGGAGTCTCAGGCTGCTGGGAGCTCATGAGGGGAGATAAGAGTGCAGCCTGCTATTTATTGTACATTTTAATTAAGTGCTTGTTAACGGCAGTTATCTTAACAGTCATAAAATTACTGTTGTAATGCATTTTGTTTGAGGAAAAAAAAATATGGAGGGAGCCGAAGGACTTTATGAAAACAGTCACAGATTGCTTTCACTTTAAATCAAAGAATAAATTCTGAAGAGGAGGGATGTTGCAATGATCTAAGCCGAGCCACTAATGGTTATTTAATGTGGCCATCAGTGTTTGTAAGTCTCTAGCATACGAATGTACACAATAGCCTCCAAACCCTCTTTAACACTTATTTGAGATGACAGGAAAAATGAAACCGTTTGTGCTTTCAATGGAAAAGCAATCATTGGTACATTATATTCTGCTTGCCCTATCATGCTAATGCATGGTAAAAATGTCACCAAATGTATTTAAGGACCTGATGGAGTGTTGCTGTTTGATTCCTGTTACCGGGCTGATTAATAAAAATCTTCAATTTGTATGTAAATGCAGCAGGGTTTCATATCATCCGCATACCTGCACCTGGAGAAAATAATAAACTGAAGTTTAATGCAGCAATTATAAGCATTTATGGGACTCTTTAAAAAGGCTGCCTGCCTCCCCTGACCATCAAGATGAGATATTCACAGAGGAATATTACTGATGCTCAGACAAGCAGGGCTGCAGATGGTCCCCAGTGCAAATGCTGCCAATGCAGATTAACTCACTGACTCATACTCACTTTGGTACAACAACGTAAGCTACTTACTGTTAGACAAAAGTGTCATATTTTTTCCAATACATCTGAAGTAAAATCAAATTGAACTGTTCTTTGGAGTGGAGGGAAGGGTAGTAACTAACATTTCAAATGAAGCGTGTTTGCATCATTTACACTTTTTTTTGACATCACTTAATTCCCTTGTGCATATGTTCCCATGACAACATCATCACCACAGATAAAAATTGTATCGGTACAATAGAAACTCTTCAAGATATACGACAACAGCTGTTTGTTTATTTTTCAAAAATCCCTCTAATGATCTTCAGACTTTTAACTAGTGACCCCCTAATGGCCGATCCTTAATAAAATAAAGTACGCAGCTATTTGCATCTTCACAGATGGATATTGGAAAGGGTTTGTGGTTTGGATACTAATGGAATAATAAGTACCATGTATTGGATATGGTCATGTGGAGGAATACATTACAACATAAAGAGATACTGGCTTTGATGTATGCCCATGCACAAGCTCTGCTCACACAGCAATCCATGATTAAGCGCATACGACATAGATGCTCTTAGTTTGTTGCAACCATTTCTTAAGCCGCGTTTCCAAATTTCAGTGAATGTGCACAAAATGAGAAACAAACATACTCCGCTATAATCCCTGTGAGACACTGCACCGGGAAAATCAGCGGTCCGTTGTTTCAACACTGTATTTTTATTGGAGTGCAATTCTTCCCTAACTATTAGCAGGGTACCAGTGCGGTTTAATGACTGTGATGCTCCTCATTGATTACAGCCAAAGAATGAAATCAGTGAGCTACCAAAGCACAACTATAATCAGTCTCTTATATAATCAGTCTCAGACAAGGCTTTAACTTATCCCATCCAAAAATGAGTGTCCTGTTGACACTGAAGGACTGGTTTCATTCTACTTCCCATGGTGCGTGATCAAGCTACTCTCCTTTAAAGAAGTTTAGTCGAAGATCACCCATTTCTTTTTTTAAGGCAGCCTCCAGCTTGTCACCAAGCGATAGTTCTCAGGCCCAGCTGTGGCACACTTGGCTAGCACACAGCACAGGCTGCCCGGAAAGCTGCTGCCTGGCTCTTCTGAGGTAAAAGCAAGTCCATATCCTGCTCAGACAGTCATTCAGTATTCTAACGAAAAAGCACACCAAGAGTCACTTTTGGGCATGCCTTCTGACACGTAACTGCTCGAGAGGCAGCTTCCCAGCAAGTGCATTGACAGGTTGAATAAATTCTTACCAAGAGAGCCTCTCTCCAGATGTAGCTCTAAATCCAAATTCCAAGCAATATTGTAACTGTCAAGAGAAAAGCATCTGTATTAGAGGTCTACGGACCCAAAGAGAAGTTAGAATCTATGCTGGGGGAGAGAACTTGGCAATTACCAGCCAAATAATTGTTTGTTTACTATCCTAAATAGAAAGTGTAGACTCAGACAATCAGCAGCACAATAACATCACCCTGCAGAAGAAGAGCTGTACTACCAAGATGCTTCACAGAACCACGAGTCACTATATTTACTGTTAGACCACAGGTCAGACAGTGGCAGAAACTAACCAGAAGATCACTGAAAGAAGCCCAGTGTAAAACCCCAGGACATATCAAGATATATTCACAGCCTTATGTCACTAGTAAATACCATTAAGTATTGAAAATGCATTCAGATATTCTGAACAATATTTTGCTGCCATTTTTTAACACACAGCTTCAAAAAGCCTGCAGTCGATATCTATGCAGCTTGCTTGTGATAAATCTACATCATAGTGACTTTAACAGCAACTTCACATTTTGATGGGGGTTTTTTTCACATTTTTGCTTAGCTTCTAAAATGCCTGTTCAGCCGCAAGCATGTTTGCGCTGGAGAAGCATGCTGCTGCTTAAGTGTAGTGTGTGAGAACTAGTACGTGTAGTATATGACCTGAGAACCTCAGGTGAAGAGGACTATATACTTTCGCTGTTCTCTCCCTCCTTTATAACTGCTTGTAAAACAACTAATTTGCTTTAGGTTGACCTACCGATTTTTGAAACTCCAGACCTACATCCTTGTGTCTACACACACACATCTACAAACCACTTACTTGTTTTCAAACTATTAAGGATTTCACTATTAAGTCTTCAATGTGTAGGCTCTGAGCCTTTGGGCAGCAGATCCAAGCTGTGGTTTGCAGAGCACATTGAGGGCAGTACACAAAATGCCTGTTGAGCGCTTGGAAGGAGCTGCACAGCTACAAAGTGATGGCATCTCATTTCCCTTTGGACACCTCACCAGCACAGTACACAAGGAAAAAACACAGAGGGAATTTTAGAATCATTCTGTTGGTGGGAACCAGGAGAAAGAGAGTTAAAGTTCTGATAGGCACCTTAATGTATAGTACATACCATGAAAAGATCTGTGGTGTTCTGAAGTTCAGTCTCCTATGGCAAAGCTTCTCTGTCAACACAAATTATTTTGGCCAGGAAAAAAAAAAAAAAAAAAAAAAAAAAAAAGGAGTTCTTAAATAATGTACTTAGATATGCTTTGAATACTTCAGAAAATAACTAATATACTACTGAATTCCTGCAGATCTGCTCGACTTCTAGACAGTAAGTCCACATTGTAGTCATTGCTGGCATATATCCTTTTCACAGCTCATTACAGCTAAGGCCACCTTCACACATTTGCATATTCAACTAGTTGTCTCTGCTATAGTACAGGTATTTGTACCCAGCATAGTACAAGCTGTAGTGTTGATATAGTAACATTAAGATAAACATGTCCTACTTCTGTACAACACAGGGCTTGCCTACATGGTAACATGACTGTATATTAAGCTGCAGTATTCATGTCTACTGTTAACTCCATGCTAATTACTCCACGTTCATATGAGGTGAGGTAGCTTAGTCTTATGCAAAACAAAGCAAACCACTTTGCACAAATGCATGCATTTTGCTTGCCAAGGCTCCATCTAGTAGCCTTACCAGCAAAAGAATTAAACGCGCTGGAGAATGTTCCAGGGCGCCAAGGCTGGGTGGCCCAAAGAGCTCCCGGCTCTGCAGAGCAAACCGGCTCCTTGCAAACCCCCAGCCTGCTCATGCTCCCAATCACGGGCAGAGGGCTTCAGCACAAGGTGGCTTGGTGGTGGTCAAAAGTTCACCGATAACCCTCCTGAGAACTTCCCAGCGTGGCTTTCCATATACCAGTGCTTGGAAAAGCCCCCTGTTTGATCTCCTCATCTAAATGTAGCCTAAGCATCTGCACGGAGGAGCAGGGCCAGCACCAAGGCCATTTGGCAGTTGCTCCTCCAGGCTGGCAAACATTTTCCCACTCCCACGCATGGGAAATATCAGCACATTTGTATCAAAATAATTATCAGCAAAGTTAAAAGTAGTAAAACTTGTGTTTAGAGAAGATTGTAAAACTTCTTTCTTCTCCATTCAGAAAGTTGTTTTTACTGTGCTTCTACAGTATTTTCAATAGTTTCATGTATCGCTCCCTGTTAAAGTCCAGGACTCTGCACGGTTTGGTGGAAAAAAATGGGTCTTATTACTCTGAGCTTCATTTCAGTTTTAAATGACCTCTGTAAGGATAAATTGCCTCAAAAAATACCTCAAAATCATTAGAAATACTTCCTAACCTTGCCATAAAGATTTCTTTTACCACTGTGACCTTAATGAGAATGTTTCCCTTAAGAATTGCAGGGTGTTTTATGAAAAAGCAACAACAAAACAGTGAGAGACCTTGGCAACACTGAGAAAAAAAAAATCAATAAAAGAAAAAAAAATCTCAGAAAAAAGGCCAATACCAAGTTTTAAGACGACCACACTCTAATATCCTTCATTTGTAAGTTTCATTTGTTTTCTGTACTATTTTTATCTCGCTGAACTACTATTATGTGAAATACAAAAAAAAAATAGTCTTTTACTTAGAAGACTTCTTGACTAGCTTTCTCCTAAATATGATATTCTTGAGAAAACAGGATATCACTTTAATAGATGGAAAGAACAGTCCACAGCCACAACACGCAAAACCCGATCTACAGTCTTAGCTAACACGCTGCTTCACAGATGCCCAGTTTTAAGCACGTGCACCTCAATGGACTGAAAAGCAAAGCACCAGTTTGACCACTGCCAAACCTACAGCCTATCCTCACAAAACCAAAATACAGAGTCCCAAGGAAGAGCAATAAACGCATAATCCTCAAGACGGTGAGAAGCTGTTACAGCCATAAAGAGAACATTCTGGAGAGCCCTCAATGATATCCACAAGTCTTCTGTGCTCTACTCCAGAGAGACAGGACTTCTCTCAGTGGGCACACTTTGTCTATAAAAAACAAAGCCTGACACCTCCAAAACCACACACATGCTCTATATCCTTAAATTGGCTAATTCCATTTAAAATAATACTTTCTCCTCCCTCATTTTCATTCAAACCATGGCCATTTTTAACCCAAACTCTTGGTATTTTGCTAAAGTAAGGGCTCTATTCAAAGACATTACCACACAATATCAAGGACTTTCTAGTTAGGATCAAGTGAGCAGTCTCCCAGGAAGATTCTTAGAGGTCCAAGGGATCGGTTGGGATGTGTTCAAGATGCTGAGGGAGCTGAATAACCTCATTATAAGGCCAGTCTCTATCATCATTGAAAGGCAACAGAGATGGCCTACAAACTGCCACACTAGGCCGGCCTGCATCTCCCCTGCTTAGAAGCTATTTATGAGACAAGTTCTTGGAAAGGAAGGCTCAAAAGAAGACACTTGTATGTTGGCACATTTTCCCACTGCACATTCGTTATTTGCAAAAAAATAATATTTCATAAAATATTATGATTTGATGATTAGGTTTTCAGAAAAAATCCAACATTTTAAATAAAATTATGTTAACATTTCTGGTTTAGTGAAAAAAAGTTTGGTTTTTTTCCTCTCAAAAACCTAACTCTTCTGTGTAAAAATTGTCGAGACTTTAGTTGATTGAAAATTCTGGGAAGGGACAGAGAAAGATATTCACAGTTCTTTCACTAGTTAATCCATTGACTTATTACACAACTATACCATTTCAAAAGCCATTCTGAAAAAAACGCATCATGTTCGTTTACACATCTTGAAAACTGGTGACTCTCACAGCTATGTGGCATTTCCTTTTTTAAAAAAAAGCAAATTACATTTCTGTCATGAGAACTGAATCCACTTATATATTATTTAAGTGACTTGTTCTTGAAGCAACAAGGAAGTGAAACTACCCAAACAGCAGAAAATACATCAACACTGAAGACTGAAACTCCCCCGATTAGAAACTATTCTGAGCCTCTAACCACAGTAATACCTTTCAAAGGGGTGGAAAGGAGTCTCCTCCTCAGTGGCCATGAGCTTCCTGCACTGGAAGCCAAATAATCACGCACTGCAGTGATTCTTCCAATGTTCACAGCACCTTGACCGAAACCACCATCGTTTTTACATCACAGATGTAATACAGCATAAAATACTGATCTCTTCCAAGATGTTAAATAGTGAAAGAAATGATCCTACAATGAGATCGACACTTTATCAGACCTTAAACACAATCAAGTAACTGCTGTAAGAAGAGAACTCCAACTGCTTCACTGTTTTCTACAACTGCTGTATCAGTCCTGGTACTGTGTATGTGTTTGTCGAACTGAATAAAGCAAGGTAATACTTTTTGATCTCCTAGTATACATGCTGACATCCTTTTAGAATATATACCAATAGTTAGGAGGTACAGTATTTCACAGTTCTTTGAAGAGAAGTAGCCTACTTATGGGCAGAAATGTACTTTCCAAAGTTCAATAAAATGACCAATATTTATTCAGAGATCCTAAAGTGCTCTGCAGACTTTATAAACAGAACTACGTAAGCAGGGAACATTTTACCAACCAAAGAATTCAGGTATCTCAAGCATCGAAGACAATAATCATTTGATATAGCACCAAAATACCATACGAGTTGAGGATCTTAAAAAAAAAAAAAAAAAAAAAAAGTAACTGTAACAAACTAATTGTTTTTGTTGCCAATGCAACAATACAATTCTTTCTGCTACTAGAAGGGCCTACATATCTTTAATGAAATGGCCATAATTTCATCATCACATCTCACGAAGAAAGTTATCTTCTCCAACTGTGTCCTTCCCCGTTCCCATCACTAGCTATTACATTGATTCAAAAACTGACTCCAAGAGAAAAATACCACTCACTAATTACCAGAGTGGTGTTCATTCAGCACTTCGGTTTTCCTTGGAGGCTTCTTACCCAAACATTAACTCTCCACCAAACCAGCCTCAGCTGTTTCAACATTCTCTTTTTTTTTAATATGCATACAAAAAAAATAAAAAAAGAACCACCACCACCAGACCAGTCAGACTTCTTGGCAATTTAACATTTTTAACCAAAGTAATTTATAAATTATGCAAGTGGACTATTTATTTATGTGAAGAATTTTGTGGGTTATTTTAAAGGTAGGATTGGAACTGCTTTTATATACTGACTGAGAAATCTCTGAATGTTCTTGTACAAGCTTCATGCTAGGAGCACCACTACAGAACAATTTTGCTTTTGTTGAGGGCATCTGTACATTTGAACAAAATACGTTAATTATGAGACCATTGCTTATACAGCTACGTGAACTGAAAATGGTTTGGGTGTTAGTTTTTGATCTGTCCTAATATAAAAGATAGTGTAATTCAAACACAAAACGAGTGTTCTCTCTGCAGTAAGAGGGGAAAGACACACAGCAGGAACTAAACGAGGACTTGAAAGGAGCCATGCAGGCCACATATCAGGGTCCCCACTATTTGCATACCAAAGGTATCAGACATCTGGGGGAGAGTCTGTGCGGTGCCTCATTGCTGTCTTCTGCAGGGCCTGCGCCGAGGGAATTCTCCCCTGGCCAGAAACGGGGCTTCCAGGCCTTTTATGCTGCTCCAGCCTATTTACCTACCATAACAAGGTCAGAGCACAGGAAGAAATCTTAACCCTGCATTTGAAGCAGAGAATGCTGCAAACCGAAAGACCTGGTCATATGTCGGATTCAGGTATTAGTGGCAACTCTGGTAACTGGTGCTAATGGAAACCCTAAAAGTAGAAAAAAAACCAACTCAGCTCAGCTGCTCCCGCTTAAATCCTACTTTGAGACACATTGGAGAAGTGCCCTGAGACATCAAAACAGGCATCACAGAAATGCTCACAGTATTTATTTCCCAGAGTATTTTTAGAAACTTCCTGAAGAGCCAGATGTTATACCCTGCCATGTACACTGTGTTTTCCACACGTGAATCAAGAACGCAGCCAGGTAAGTACAGTCCTATGTGAACATGCACACTCAAAGCAAACACAATTTTTTATTTTTTTTTTCTGGATGTTCTTTGCAGATGCTTCCCCCGCTTCACAAGCTGACCACTGAATCACCACACAGCTTCACAGTGTGCTGCTGTGCTTGGACATCCTCCAACTCTGGACACTCCGGAGTGTAAAGTCAAGTAAAGAAAAGAGAAGAATACAGAAAGATGAAGTGACTGAGAGGAAGGAAACTATCAAACATCACAGCCCCAACAAGCCATTACCTTTCTCTGGGATCAGCTAGAGCCTAGTAGTAACTCCATGCCTAACATACTAGCAAATAGTAATAAAATAGCACTGTAGTAAAACAACGACTGCCAAATGGATTCCTTGCAAGCACAACTTTGAATATTTCACGACACTTTTGTAAAATACTATATTGTACAGACCAACAGCAAGATATGTAATATGTGCCCAGATATGTAAGACAAAGGGGCGTATGGACTATTTTAAACCACGGTATATTAGTAGGAGAGCTGGCCAAAAACTACAGCATCTGAAATAGTCTTAAAAGGAAATATTTAAATAAAATTTACCTGCTGTAAAACCAGTTTTAAAATTCTCAGTACATTTTATAATGGAACCCCAGCTCCAGTGGTGGCAATTTTAGTGAAACAAAGCATTCCTGTTTTTCAGTCAACTAATAATCAGGTTGCATTTGGTACCCCTTAATGGACAAGCACAATTGTTATTAAAGGAACATAGTAATTAAATTGCTAGAGTGAAATTGCCACATCCTCATAGTTATCTTAAGGAGTGGGCTTTCTGTAATGCAATCTCCACCAAAATTTCTTCATGAAGATTCTCTTGCAATGTGTCACAGAGGTAGAAGGCAAAGGTTTACTCTCTACCTCTGTTCAAAAGCTGCTCCTAATCCTGGAGGAATTTGAAGATTTTGGGAGGCCAAAGCTCTCTGTTCACAGTCCCCACATTGCCAGAGTCATCCAGAAGCATCATTGCAATGAACTGCCTGCTTTCATTGAGATAAAAAATTAATGTGGTTTGCAAATGTATCATCACCTTTCCACTGAAACTTTTCTGGTAGGAAGGTGTGTGTTATTCACCTCTCAGCTCCATCTCCAAGCTATACTCATACGCACAGATGGTAGAAGTTTCCACAGCAAGTAATTGGGATAGGTATCACAACCAAAGTACTCATATTGCTGTTCTGAAAGCCGGAATTGAGATCTTCATGCAGATGCACAGATCTCAGAAGCATGATCTGGCCCCCGGACATGATAGGTTTCCTATAAAGAACAGCGTTACTATAATCCCTCTCTTGTCATGAAATATTCAATTTTCTTTTTCATTCTTAGAAAATAAAATGCTAAATTACCCAGTTTAGTAGGTCAATGTCAAAACTTATGATGAAAAAGAATCTTCCTAAGAGAGTTTCTTAAAACCTGTATAATCAGGTTGGTAATGCTGCCCACAGGGAAAACCCATTAGCAGAAATCTTAGCTTTCGAAAAGCTAAACCTAAGTGGATTGTGGGTGTGTCTAACTGTTTGTTAAACTGCAAGCAGCCCAATTCATCTGAAATCCTTGCTGCATCTCAGTGCATTGGTTTCCCCCTGCATGTACCTCGTGTAGGAATCTGCTAATGCAGCCAGTAGGCAGATTTTAAGAAGACAAAGTAAGATTTCATCTTCCTCGCATACCTGGAGGAAATTACATAGCCATTTGTATTGGGTTTGGCTGAGCTGGAGTTAATGTTCCCCAGAGCAGCTCTTATGGTGCTGGGCTTTGTATGGGGAGGCAGATAAGATGTCTGAGTTGTGGCTGCTGCCGAGCAGCACTCGCACAGCACCAAGGCTCTTTCCAACATCTTCCCCCCCCTGCCACCCAGTGAGATGGTGTGGGCAAGATCTTGGGAGGGGACACAGTCAGGACAGCTGACCCAAACTGACCAAAGAGCTATTCCACACCGTGTGACATCAGTTCAAGTATAAAAGAGAGAGAAAGAAGGAGGGTGTTGGGGTCATCTGTTTGTGAAGACACTTGTCCACTGAGGAACCACTACGCGTACCAGAGCCCTGCTTCCCGGGAAAGGCCAGACATCGCCTGCTGATGGGAAGTAGAGAATAAAATCTTCTTTTGCTTCGCTTCGCATGCTTTTTTTTCCTATTGAACTGCCTTTATCGTACTCTACGGGCTCTTCTCATCTTATTCTCTTCCCTCCATGTCGTGCTGAGGGAAGTGGGGGGCGGGGGGGGGGGGGGGATAGAGGGAGTTGNGGGGGGCGGGTGATAGAGCGACTTGGTGGGTACCTGGCACTCAGCCAAGGTCAACCCACTACGCCATTTTAAAGGGTTAAACTCTGCCACTGAACCTCAATCCTCAGAAATTCTGTGCACTCTCTTTTTAGAGTAGTCTTCCTTCCTTCCTATCAGCTAACACAATAGGGAAAGCTTTGTTATTGTTAATGATCTTCAGAGCCCTGGGGATTCTCCGAGTAGGAACACTGTTGCAGCCTCACTGGAAAATCCCACACAGATATGCACCAAAGTTCCTGTCCCAGTTAGCTCGGGTAGATTTTCATTAGTGACCGGATTTACAAGCTGGGGACATGGTTAATGGTTCATCTAAGTGAAACAAACTTAATCTTTGGTAATTATCACCAGAATCTTTCAAACAAAAGATTAGAACTTTTTTTTTTTTTAACTTTGCATCATTAAGATCTGTAATCTGAAGGAGAGGGGAAAGACAGATTTTTCCAGCATAAAACTAAATAATGTCTCACACTGCACAAAACATCACAAGATAGTAGGAAAGGTAAGATAAGCAGTCTGCACAGAGATGGAAATGTGTCAAAATTATACATTTTTGAGAGAGAATGATTGTGTCTTAACAGAGGACAATTTATCTGGACTAAAGACCTTAAATAGCAGGTACTGTATGAGTTTAGCAGCAATTATCTAACTAATTCATCTTATCAATCTCCTGACAAATGCCCCCCCACAAAAAAACAAAAACCAGCCTGTCTTGTAACTTCTCAAGACTTTGAAGGAAAAGGATATCCTGCAGAAATTAAAGTAACACATCTAAGAATACATTTGTAAAGAAGTCATCGACATTCTGATTAGATCTGACTCCTTGATCCAAATGTCTTGGGGGCTTTTTTCCATGCGTTCTGCTACATAAACCTAGTTTGAAAAATACAGTCAGAACAGAAATAAACAGACAACAAGAACAGTCCTGATTTGTCAAATAGGCTTTATATCTGCAGGTGCAAATTCTGCACTTCTAGCCATTTCCTCAATTTAATGCCTGCTCTTCACAGAAGTATAGTGCGAGTATTAACATATCCAATTGCCTACTGGAAGCTAGAAGATATGAGGCTCAAATGTGGAGAACTGAGTTTTTAAAACTCTTCAGACAACAGTTGTGAACTCCTAAAACAATTCAGCAACACAATTCCATAACTAAAAATAAACCAACAGTTTCTTCCTGGGAGTCCAGTTTCAGCATCCCCAGTGCCACAGAGATTATGCAGGGCATTTGTGCTTAAAACTATAGGAACACTAAGTAGTTGTGAAGGTGCATGTCAAGTTAAATGTTCCTACCAACCCACAAAATTATTATTTTTATACATAATTGCAATAACTATGCATGCAGTTTAGGTCCATAGCATTGATTTTACGTGCCTACCCTTGTGCTACTACAATGTTGATAATTTGAATCTAATTTATTCTCATTGTTTATACACTTAACAAGATGCTGTGTGTGTACGCAGTGAACTGTGAGCTAAGACTTCGTGTCTTGCTCCACAGAAGCCGCAATCTAAACAAAAATACTGCACTGGAGAGTGAATTGGTCTTCACTGAGAAACAGAAGGGAGGAAATAAACCCAAGCAACCAGAGATGATAGGAACAGTAAGGTAGAGGTATTAGGCAGATTTCCATTTGTGAACATGAATTTTCAGTGTTTCCCTACTTCAAAAGGACATTGAGAAGATAAATACAGTAAGGAAAAAGAGGTGGTGACCAAATAGTAGCAAGAATGAAAAAGCTGTGGATATATCTAAGGTAGATTAAGATACGTTAGGATAAGAGATCTGACTAGGATGCAGTAGGAGATGCGAAATAACCAACAAATTATATCCCTTTTACTCCAGACCATGTCTGTTCCCTCACGTACTAAGACCTTTCTCCAAAGGAAACAAACTAAAAGGTCATGTTTACGGCACAGCACTCTTTAAAAGTCAGGTTAACTTCAGCAGGCTTTGGAGAAGTCACATCTGAGATGGGTGGTCCCACCAAGCACAGTATCCTCACCCAGGTGTCTTTTCTCTGCCAGTTCCCATGTTGGGGAGCTTGTTCTCCCAGATGCTTTATCCCATCATTTAAATGCTGCTTTAGACAACATTTGTTTCCTCCATTTGATTGATGTCCAGCCCAGCACATTATCCTTTCCTTTAAATTGATGTCACCTTCTTTAAGAGCCTAAGTATTACTCTAGACTGTGTTTTAATTGCCATTTATATGTCCCCCAAGTGTGCAGAACCATGAATTGTTCAGCAAAGGCCAAGACATTTTATAAATAAAATCCTCACTTGCTACTGAGAATGACAATATTAGCTGGCAGCATGTGGATACACTTTCCAAGTGAAGATTTTACTTTTACAAGACAAGGCTAAAAACACAGACGGCATAAGCTAGTGTGAAACCTGCAGAAAGCTTTTTTCCCCCCCATTCTTTGAATACCATCATAAGTTGGTGAGTGGGAGGAAAGTTAAAGCTTACATACATCCCAGCATGCCAACCCATGCCCTACTGAGATACTTGACTGTCTGGTGTTTCTAAGCAGCTGGAAAAATGTCAAACTGTCATCACTGATTAAAATGGGATTTTATAGAAAGCATCATACATAGTCAGAATTGTAGACTTATTTTGCATGATGAAAACACAAAAATTGCTAATTTTCTTTCAAAACTGCTTTTCCTCATGTTTCCCACTGTAGCCTACTAGTGTTTACTCACAGCTGTACATATTCAACAATTATGGACTCTGCCTTGTTTTGGTGGGGATTTACCTACCACGATTTTTCACTGAAAAGCCAGTACTCCTAAACAGCCTGGAGACACACAGATGTCTGCACATCAACATTTCTGCTACTTGCTGTCTCCAGGCTCATTCCCAAGCACTTGACTGGAGATGATGCCAGTGATTTTGATCTCCACGGCTCACCTGCAGTTCCCTGCCTTTCGCTTCCTCAGCTATCTCTGTAGCAAACACCTTGTTAAAGATAAGAGGACTGCATCACCAAGGACTTACTATATTAGCCTTTATTATTCATAGCAGAGTTTTGGATTGATAACCCAGAGCCACTTGACCTCCTTCTGTTCTCACCATCATAAGATCAACTATTACTGTAAGTTCCCTAACTTTGACAGAAAGAGTGAGAATGACACTGTTTCACCTGTGCTCTCTATTAGGTGGTAAACTTTGTCTGACGTGTGTAATACCTTCCTAAGTGCGCGCAAAGATGGCACCAGCCAGCCTTGCTGATATTCACTCACCAAAACCTCCATGTGAACAAGACCTAGAAGATGCTCCACACTGAAGGAAGACCTGAGAGTCAACAGCAGGTAGCAGATGGCATCTCCTCCCAATGATGTTACAGAGGGAGACAACTAAAGCTTCTGCATCCCAGGCCAATGCTGCCCCACTAGTGTAAGACCTGGCTGGCCATGCTGGGACAACTTGACCCTGCTGGTAACAGGAGGGAGAGTCTGAGTCGTGCTCCACACAGCCCCTGCCGTGGGGCTGCCCAAACGCCAGCCCCCGCTCTCTGCCACAGAGCTGCCGGCAGCAGGTGCGCTCGTAACGGTCTCTTGTTCCAGGATGAATCACTTACAGGTTCAGCAAGTCCAGTGCTGTTCAGTACCTCCGGAGAGACAGCACTACGCACAGCTCTGCACCCGGCACGTCTTACGAGGCACCTCCTGGCATGACCACGGGCCCGAGCCCAGCAGCAACCACCCCGGGCAGGGGCTGCTGCGCACAGCAACAGTCCCTTCAGTGTCGCGACGGGCGCCTTTGACAGAAGCTCCCCGGCCCGCGGTGCGTCCCAGGGGGGCGGGCGCAGGGCCCCACCCGCAGACGCAG
>VWZK01009315.1:0-18681 GCA_013396935.1 Baryphthengus martii
GACAGGGCTCAGTGGTGCCCTGGCAGTTGACAGTTGTACTTGAATATTCATCCTAAAGGTCTCTTCCAACCCAAAGGATTCTCTGACTCTCTGAGAGCAGTGGGCAGAGCTGGCCAAAACATCCAACCGGGTAAGAAGCCACCAAAATATGTATCTGCTTGATGAAAGATACTTTCTTTGAAGAACAGCCATCACTCTCCTCTCTCTGGGACTCCTCTTCTCCTGCCCAAAGCTTGCTGGCTGGCCTGAGGAGCGGCCAGGAACGATTTCTCCCTGTCAGGCTGGCGATTAGAATGGATATAAGTGTGGGAACCGGCAGCAGCGACGGGGACGACTTGGGAGAGCAGCTGATTTATATCTCCTTGCCCCTGCAAACGCCGCCCGTAAATCTGCCGCTTCTCAAGGCAGAGTGTGAGTCAGAACAGCCCCGCTCGACTCCGCTTTATCTCCTCGCCGCGTGACTCATCCTCCGAGCGGAGCGTGGAGCTGGGCCTCCTACCTACGGAGCAGGGACGGATGGTGATGGCCAGCGGGGCTGGCTTTGCATCGGGGATTTCACAGCGCCCGGCAGGAACGGTGCCACCACCGTCTCCATCGTTCTATATGAGGAAAATGAAGGTCTGAGAGGAAAAAAATCCGGTTGTTCCCAGTCTGACAGAGGCAGGCGCGTGCCGGTTTGGGCAGAGCCAACTTGGGTCCCCTGTTCTTACCCACGGATGTTGCCACATCCCCGGGGTTTAACCTGGAGCAAAGCCCCCTGAGATATTCACCAGCAAGAAGCTTCCATGGATTTATCCAGTTGTGACACCAGGAGGAGGGATGCTGGGGAGACCTGGAGCACATCTCTGGTGTCAGCTGCCCAGATGGGGTTACATGACCACGACAGAGGTGGAGAACACAAACAGGACCTGGCGTCTTCTGCAGGACGGGTCTAAGTTGACGGCGTCGATGTGCTTGTGCCAACGGTGGCGGGGGCTTTGCCGGAGGAGCCGGACACATCTCCTGCACCACGCAGGAAGGCGCCTCCTCTTGTTTTCACAGCTGATGTCAGGTCTGGAGAGGCCACCACGGAACTGCGCCGGGGAGGAAACGCGGCAGAGGGTCGGTCGGCAGCTGTGGCCACCACAGTCCGCACCTGGGCTTGTCTCGGCCCCGCGCCGACGGGGAGGTTCCTGGATCTGCGGCACAGAAGGATGCAGAAGAAGCTTTCCAGGGATGACTTGCTGCCGCTTCGAAGCCCTGCCAAGCTCGGCTTGCTCAGGAGCACAGGAGGAATGGCACCATCACTAGGTCACGCTCTAGCAAGTTGTCAACATGGTCTTGGATGCATGGAATCACAGGAATCATTCTGGGTGGAAGACGCCTTTAAGATCATCGAGTCCAACTGTTAACTCAGCACTGCCAGGGCACCACTAAACCATGTCCTTCAGCACCACATCTCTAGACCCTTCCCCAGCTCCGTTGCCCTTCTCTGGCCATGCTCCAGCCCCTCCAGGTCCTTCTGGGAGCGAGGGGCCCAAAACTGACCCCCGGATTCGAGGGACGGCCTCTCCAGTGCCCAGTCCAGGGGGACAATCCCTGCCCCAGTCCTGTTGGCCACCCCAGTGCTGATACAAGCTGGATGCTGGTGGCTTCTTGGCCACCTGGGCAAGCTTGCAGAGCACTTCAGAAGCTCTCTGAAGGATCACTGGCTGGAAGGCAGAGCCTGCGAGGGAGGTTACTGAGAAGTAATGCGGACACGGTGAAAGCTACGTAGACAACCACGAAGGAAGAGATGTCCCAGCAAAGCCCAGGGATGCGCAACCACCCCAGGCCCTGGTGGCAACAAGGACACTGCTCAGGGGAAAAAAATTGACTGCAGAGAAAGGCCAGAAAGCTCCTTCCCTTCCTTCCTTTAATGGTTCGCTCTCAGGAAAGTAATCAGCCCGAGGAAATTTTATATACACAAGCAGAGCGTCTGGGTTTCCACCACCGCACCCCGCTGCTGACCGCTTCCCAGAAAGCTGCGGAGAGCTCGGCCGAGCCCAACGCACGCCTGTCCCCGGCAGCCAGTGTCACAGTGCAACTGCCATCGGCTTGTCCCCCTCTGCAAAAACAACAGGCGAAGAAAGAGCACTTTTGTTCCTTCCTCTTTCTATTGACACAGCTGGGAGGGCTGGAGCCGGGGGAGGTTCCTCCTCTGGAGGGCCAAGAGCCTCCGCACGCTCGCTTTGGAGCTCAGGCGGTGCTGGAAGAGGCAAAGCTCCTTCACTCACCTCACACGGGTTTGTTGGGAGTAGCCAGAGCTTCCCTCAGCCCGAGCGAGGTGGCAATGGGGAAAGAGAGGTGGCAACGGGGAAAGATGTCACCCCAGCTGCTCCTGCTGGGTCCCCTCAGAGCCGGTTGCCCTGGGAAAGATCATTCCCGGGATGACGGTGACGCGCAACCCCGAAGCTGCTCTGCAAACCGAGTCCAGCCAACCCGCCGATCGCTCCTTCCGCACCCAGGCCAGGGATGCTCCTATAACCCAGGATTCCGGGAGGAATCCGATTCAGTCTCTTAGGGCAGAACGTCCCTTCCAAGCCAAACTCGGCCTCACCCGGCCAATATTTCAGAGCATGAAGCATGCTGCTTCGCAGCATCACCTCCGAACACCCCTCTCCTGGGATTTTGCCCTTGGATTTCATGAATCCAGGGCCGAATCCAGCCACCTGGCTATTGCCCGAGCGGCGGCTTTGCTCCTCTTCTCCTCCAGCCTCAGAGGCCACAGGCAAACGCAAAACATTCCTTTAACTCCCTGCCTCTACCGACCGACAGGCAAAGCAATGAAATGCATTTTTTTTCCTTTTTTTTTTTTTTCTAGAGCTGTAAATTTAATTTCCTTTTAAACCATTTGCTTCCACTTAGAACTCAATGGAAACCCGGCGCTGCTGGCAAAGCTGCAGCATCCCTGTCCTGCCATCAACCTATGGAAGCAGCTTTTGGATGAGCTTAAAAGTTAGTGGAAGGGAAGATTGGGGTGGGGGAAGACAGGAAAATTCTTAGGGCATTAAGGGCCTATTTTCCATCTTCCTCATGAACTTCCCTCAAGGGAAGAGCCGGAGCTGCTTTATGGGGGCTTGGTTAAAACCGTCTTGGTCTGCAGGACAAAAGTTCATCCCCGGGCTTCGCCGTGAAGCCGAGGACGCTGGTTGTGACGGGGAGAAAAATCAGCATTTTCTGGCCTGAAAAAACCACGTCAGGCTTTAGATTTGGAGGAGAAGCGGCAGGAGGCTCACGGCGCATCCTTACATCAGCAGGACACCAGAGGGGATTCTCCCAGCGAGGGAGGCGGCGGCACTGGGATTGCCCACCCTCAGCATGGGGAATCAACCTCGGCACAACGCGGCAGGGAGGTGGGTTGATCCTCTGGATCGGACCCTTTCCTCAACGGGACACCAGCCAGGGTGGAGCCCACCGCTCGGCCACCCCTCCTGGGAGCTCCTCGTTAGTGTGTCTCTTGATGGAGCTGATGGGAAGCACACAAAGAGCTGCTTTGGCTTGATGGTCCCTAGTGAGGGATGGGTGGTGGCGCTGGAAGTCTGGACGACCCGTCACTTACTCAGATGTGGGTCTACCAGGTCAGGGACCTGGATCTGGACCATGTCCCTCCTCCAAATGCCCTCCAGCTTTTGCACAAGACGTATTAACAGTCTAGACCTGCAGCAGCTGCTGGTCCAGGAAGAAGCTGGACCGACAGACGGTGCTTGGCGCTGTACAAGGGCGCCCGACCCACGCGCCTCACCCCAAGGCCGTGAGCATCCTCCATAAGCTCTTGGAGTTGGCACCAAGCCACAGTCATGTTCTAGGCACCTGCTTTTTGTTTCCTGCCCATCCACATCACCTACCTGGGATCTGAGGACTCCTCTGTCCTACTTGGGTTCCTCGTGACCTCTGGACGTGCGGAGCTCCCCGGCGTGGCAAATCCCAAAGGTCGGAGAGGCCATTCCCACTTGTCCTGCGCAGATCCTCCTGCTCTCGTGCTTGTCCCGTGCCACTCGAAGGCGGACGGCTGCTTAGCGGGCGCTGGATCTGCGGGAGAAAGGAGCGGCCCAGCTCAGCAGGGAACGGCTGCAGTGGGGATGCTGGAGATGAGCTCCAAGGCACCGCTGCAGAGCCATTGTCCTACCACCCTGAGGTACTGAGTCCAAAGTACAGGAGCTATTTGGGACAAGCTCTGATGTAGAAGCTGCCAAAACCTGAGAGGATGTCGGTCACCTCCTCCCTGCCTTGCAGCCTGTTTGTTGCCTGTGAGCTGTTTTTCACCCTGCTTTTTTAACTGAGTGATGAGGAATGAGGACAAAAAGGCTCGAGACAGATCCACAGCAGCTCTCGGTGCCTCTGCTGCTGCCCGTACCAGGCTTCACGTCCAAGTCCTCCTCTCCAGCCCCTCACCTCCCCCAGGGATGCCCACCAGGCAGGCACAGGCGTCTCTGGCCACGTGTCCCAATGCCCAGCGCCCTCCTCGCCCCGTGCTGGGGGATGAGCTGCCTGTTAACCTGCAAACACCTTCAAATCCCTCCTCCCTGCTCTCTGAACACACATCATTTCAGCAAATATTCAGCCTGTTTTGGGGAACCCCCTCCTGCTCTGTGCCTGTGCAGCACCCCAGCACCACATGCCCTGGACCACCAAAAAAGAGAAGGGTATAAAGAAGCGGTAACAGTTACACTTTAAGCCCAGCTTAAGGTGTTGCACCAACCAAGCTCCGTTCATCCTCACATCCCAGGAGGTGGTTGCGTGACCCACGGCTCGTTAGTGACGCGGGACTCATTTGCAAACCAAATCGAGCTCATCCACGTTCCCATTAATCCACTACCGGTAAGCAGAGCTTCCAGCGCCGGCTGCTCGAGGCTGGTCCCATCCCGGAGTCATTCCCTGCTGCTTCGGAAAAGCTTCGCGCTGCCGCTTCCAGCTAGATCCAGGGCACCTCGGAAACAAGGCGCGAAGCTGCTTTTTCAGGGTGAAATTTGGGGCAGGCAGGAGCAAAGCAGAAAGCTTTACAACAACCCAGACGGGCACAACCCTGAAAACATCATCCCAACGTCTACGCCGTGAAGCTCCTCTGGAATCAGGACGTGACCCGTTTCCACCGCCCCGGGTCACAGCAGCAAGGCCAGATGTTCCACACAGCAGCAGAGCACCCAAATCTTACTCGGGCCACAGTCCTGGGTTCCTTGAAGCGTTAAATCTCCCCGAGAAGGCTGCAAACTATGATCTTGTCTCTTCTGCAAGCTCCCAGTGATCCCAGCTGAGAGCTTGGACATCCCTTGGTGGCCACGGTTCTCAGATCTAAAGTCGGGGTGATCTCTACCAAAGCCGCACCCGGTGCCGAAGTCTTAAAATCCCCAGAAGTTTAAAGCGCGACGTGAAGCCCTCTTCAAAGGGCTGCAGCTTCCTACTTGATAACATCAGGAGCCTGGATCAAAGGCTGCGTCCTAGGAAGTCCAGCGAGGGAAGGGAAAATAAAATTGCTTCCTCTAGAGCACTCCTCGCTGCAGAAAATCAGCTGCTGGTTTAGGAAAATCAGACCATCGTGTCAAAATCATAGATGATGCCGAAGGGTCCTTCTCTAATGGTTTTATGGGGTTGGAAAGTGGTTTTCTTGCAGAGGGAAGGGCTGGCAGAGGGTCTCTGGTGCTGGTTGAACCCCGTCTTGCACATCAAGGTCCATCCAGCTCTGCCCCGTGCAGGGAAGCGGCTCCAGCTTGTGCCATCCCAAAAAGGACCGGAGCGAAGGAGACGGCTGCAAGCACAGCCTGGGATGGAGTGGGAGGCTGGGGACAGAGGGGCACTTGGCCATGCACCGAGATCCACAGCCCAGCACAAGATGTCCCCGGTAGGTCTCAGGTTCAGGAGCATCCTGTGCCCTGGTGCCTCTCAGCAGCTGGAGGCAGATATTCCTCTTTTTAAGGCTGCTTCCCAACTTTCCACGCCAGCTACAGGCACGGCCGTGGTTTTTTTTTTTTTTTTTAAATCCTCCCGCTTTTAAGTGTTCCCAGTTGGCCAGTCCCCGCTGGGTTTGATATCAGCACTTTGGAATGCCAGCGCCGGGATCTGGACTTTGCTGGAAGCCACCCCAGAGAACAGCCTCATCTCATCCTCCAGCTCCGATAACGGGGTGAGAGCGAGGGAACCTCACCCGGCTGGGAGCTCCTCGCCCGGAACACCACATGAGGCTGGGCAACCTGGGCTGGGGAATTCCCAAAAGCCACCACCACATGTGGTGGAGAACAAGTTGTCACCGTGGGATGTCCTCGTTCTGCTGACTCAGCCCTAGCCCTGCAGGACAACGTAACACGAGAGGAACTCTGCCCGTGGCTGCTCCGAAAGCACTTGGTCCTACAAATAGCTACCGATCTCAGGTGGCCAGCCTGACATTTCCTAATGCATTTTGCACACCAGTGACCACCTCAGCCTGCTGGGAAGCTCCAGCTCCTACAAAACAGCAGCAAAACAGCCACGTGCAATAAAAAGCCAAAGTCAACCAACACAAGCAGCAGCCACGGGTAGTGTCAGCGCCCTGAGCTGACTCCAGGCTGAGGTTTTCCTTTTAGAATCATAGAACTGTCAGAGTTGGAAGGGACCTTGAAGATCATCGAGGTCTAACCCCCCTGCCATGGGCAGGGACACCACCCACTAGGTCAAGTTACCCAGAGCCCCATCCAACCTGTCTTCAAAAACTTCCAAGGATGGGGCTTCCACCACCACTCTGGGCAACCTGTGCCAGTGTCTTTTGGCTTTGCCAACCACATTGCTGAGAGACAGGGTAAAAGCGGATCACTCTTTTCATCAAGCCAGCTCTGACCACACCACCCTGACACAATCCCATGTCACCCTCCGCAACAAACCCTCAACAACCCTGCGGACGCCCTGAGCCCTGCGCCGCACGGGTGGGCTTAGCACCGGCTGGATGACACAGACCCCCCCGGCACCAGCACCCACACGCAACTAGACCCACCCTGCGCCGCCCAACGCTGCCCAGAGGGCGGAGAAAGGGTGTTGGGGACAAATCACGGGAGCAAATGTACCACCAAAGCACGTGCCACGCGCACGGACCATCGGCCGTCGGTGAGACGGCTCTTGCAAACCCACCCTTTCATACTGGGACGTGTTCTCCAGTTCCTGGTTCTCAAGCACAGGCAGAGCCCGGACCCGGGTGGGCTCCAGCTCCTCCTCACCCCGCCTTGCCCCTCATTTCACATTCCGCAGCGCGTGGGGACAGCGGATCCTTTCTCTGCCCTCCGCCTCCGCAGTGATTAGTGCCTTTCAGGAACGGGGCGTTTTATTTTATTTTATTTTATTTTTTTGGCTAGCCGGCCCCAGATGAATAGCTCTGGGCAGAAGCGAGCAGACAGCATCCCCTGTATTCCACCCTTCATATGAAAACCAGATGCCACGAGTACGGTTACAAATCAAAGCTGACGGGGGGACGAGAGCTCTACTTGGGAACTGAGAGAGGGCACGAAACCTTTCAAAAGGGGGCTACTGGGCAGCCCCTTGATGCACAAACCCCAAGTTACACCAACCCTCCCTTTTCCACGGAGCCGGAAAAACGCCGACCATCATCCGCCTCGTGCCGCGGAGCCTGGAAAACATCCACAATCACCCTTTTCCGCCTTATTCACGCTTTCCATAGGCTTTTCTAGCAACGATAATGGGATCGGGAGGAGTTACCTGGCGGGGGGTGCGTGTCATTCTTTATGAGTTTTAACTGATGGCCACTTGGATTTCTACAGCTGGTTGGGCCTGGAAGCAAAGCCGTGCTCCGAGGGCGAGGCGGTGGCCGTGGCCTGACGGGTACCACGCTCGAATGAACTGTCAGCTTGCGGAGGGAGGGCTGAGGAAACGCCCGGGCTAATGTTTCCTGACAGCCGGGATTTACTAATCCGTCCGAGAAATAAATGGGAGCCGCGTGGAAGCAAAGCGGAGTTCAAGCCCAGCCCTCGCCGGGGCACTCGCAGTGAAATAAAACGTCGGGTTTTATAAATGAGCTTTTCATGGAAGGTCTCGGCGAGGCCCGGGGAGGAAGCGGGAGGCAGCTGCCCCGGGGAAGCGCTTTGAAAGCTGCAAAGTCAGGAGCGTGGTGCTGGAGGTGGCCAAGACCCTGGTGAGGTGGGACAGCCTGGGAGATGATCTCCAGCCTGCTTGGCTAGAGGATCATCCCATTGGGAGGTGCGGCTCCCACAGCTGCAGCATCCATTGGGATGTGCAACTCCCACAGCTGCAGCATCATCAGGATATGCATCTCCCGCATCTGCAGCACCATTGGGATGTGCAGTTCCCACATCTGCAGCACCCATTGAGAGGTGCAGCTCCCACATCTGCAGCACCCACATCTGCAGCACCATCAGGATGTGCAGCTCCCACATCTGCAGCATCACATTGGGATGCGCAGCTCCCACATCTGCAGCATCACATTGGGATGCGCAGCTCCCACATCTGCAGCTCCCACATCTGCAGCACCCATCCATCAGAGCGTACATCTCCCATTCAAGCCCAGAGCTGCAGAGAGAAAGTCCCATTTTAGACCTGTCACAGGCCAACAGGGCTAAGACCCCAATCCCTGATGCCGAGTAATGCTCAGAGGTGCCCTCTCCGGCCTCGAGGGTTTCCCAGCTCCCAGAGGAGCCATCCCAGCCGGGATACTGGACCGCCTTGAAATATTCTCCGCAAGACGAGCCCTCGCACCGCCGGTGCCATCATCTTGGGGGCCGCTCGTACAAAGCGCGGCGGATTTTGACGCTGCACAACTTCCCATCTGACTCCTCCCGCGAACCAGGGCCGCCGGCAGCGACATCCCGACAGCCGGGGGAGGGATTTTATATTGCAAAATCTGTCGGGATGCAGACTGGATCCATGCCGGGTGAGCCCTGTAACCATCCCAAGGACCTCGCCGTGAACTCGGGGTTGTGAAACTCTCCCCGGTCGACGTTCCTGTCTGGGGAGCTCAGTCTGTCCGGCTTGCGCATCTCCCAGGAAGGATTTTTCTCTACTGGGCAAAGGCGACTTTTCAGAGCAACCTGCCGCTGCCTCCCGACAGCCCTCGCCGCTGCCGCAGCCCGGAGAACGTTTCAGCTCGGGTAGTTGAAAGGATTGCTGCAACCAGCTGGCAGCAGAGATGGCTCGGACTGTGGAAGTGCTTTGGGATGAAAAGTATGTGATAAATTAAGATTACTACTCTTCCCTCCGATCGGCCAGTCGCTGGTTTCCAGCGCGGCGCTGGCCAGAAATGTCTCACCGAGGGATTCTGGCCTCGCCCCGAGAGCTTGCGGTTGAATGAAAGCAGATATTTTACAGCAGCGTCCAGAGTCCGCTTTGGGCTCTCGAAGTGACAGAGATTTCACCACAGCTTTCATAATCTCTTCCAAAAATTAATTATCCCTCTTTCTCAAAACCTTCCCGGCTTGCTCGGCCCTGCAGCTTCGGCGGCGGGGCCAGCGACATCGCAGAGTGAGACGGGAGAGCCTCTGCCAACAGGTACCTTCCCTCTGGGCAGGTAGATTCAACTGGATTCTCCTGGGTTTTGCCTTAAAATTGGACAGAAAGCTCATTCCTAAGGTCTTGGCAGCACCACGGCCCGCTCCCATGGGAGAACTATGAACAGCCCCGGGCTCATCACTCCGGCAAAAGGGCAACTCCGGTGCTTCTCTGTGGGTTACTGTTGTGCCAACCTGTGTGTCATCCTCAGGCACCCACTGCATTGCTGCTTTTGCTGCTTCCCGGTTAGAAAAAAAATCCCTGAAAAGCAGTGAGCTGAAACAAGAGATCCCTCCAGGAAAATCCCACCTTGCTCACAATTCTTTGCTGAAACTCTTTATGGAAGAAAGAGTTTATTACCCCGAAATGCAGGTGTGAAGCAGAGAATCACAGAATTGTTTTGGTTGGAANGGGCCAAAACTGACCCCAGGATTCAAGGAGCGGCCTCCTCAGTGCCAAGTCCAGAGGTACTGCTGGAGCTATTCAGTGATCAGTGTCGGCTGAGAAAACGGACCCAAAAAAAGCCCGAATTTTCCATTTCAAGAACAATGCTCCATCACTGAATTTAGCGGTTTTTTTAACTTTCCAAGAGGATGTCAAGGCGATGGATGACACAGAGACCCCCACACACCCCAGTTCCTCCACCAGCAGCATCTTACACGACGCTCGGCCGACGCTTCCCACCTCACCCCCTTCCCCGCTCCCTTTGTTGAGAACCAGCACCGCCGAGTCGCACCCCTACGGATGGGCTCCGGGACGCATCCCGGCGGCACCAACGCCGCAGCGTCGAGCAGTTTTGCCGGGAAGACGCGGGAATCCTCCCTGTCACCGTCTCCCTCCCGCGCCTCTGAACGCCGGCCAAGGAAAACACCATTGTGTCGGGAGCAGACAAGGAGCCGGTGCCAGCAAGGTCCGAACAGCCGCCTCATTGTGTCCCTCCGGCTGCCGGCTTAGGCCGGGCTTAGGTCAGCCTAAGTGTGCAGCTTGTCACTTCCAGCCTTCGTTAACGGAGAGAGGAAATGAGAAACATTACCCGCTAGGGCTGGTTTGCATGGAAGGCGAATGGCGAGAAGGAAAATAATCCTCCTTCCCAGACACGACGGCCCAAAACGGGAGCAGGGCTGCTGCGAAACGCGGGGAGCGGCGGGACGAGAGCGATGCCAAGGCGCCGGTTTCACTCCCAGCTCCTCCCAGTCTGTTGCCTCCATCCAGCCTCCCGTTCCCGAGGTCACTGGGATGCACGGGCAGGGGTTGAGGTGCTCCCACCCCAGCGTGCTCCTTCTCCTCCCCTCTATGGATCTTTTAGAACAAGCATTATCACCCCAGGCAACTAAGCCAGCCCCTCTGGTGTGCCCTCCGGGGGCTTTTCCAGCTTCAGAGGGGTGGAAAGGGACACTGGGACTGTGGTGGGTGAAGACAGAGGGGACAGTTCCTGACAGGTTCCCCTTTCAGCTTCACCTCATGAATCATCTGAAATGAGGTCAGTTGAGTTCAGCCGCTCGAGGGCTGCGTGAACTCCCTGAAAGCTCCTCCAATAGCTTGGGAAGCTTTTTCAGTCCAAGTTGCCTCCTGGGGATTTCCTGCAGGTTTTACAAGGTCTTTCTGAAAGATAAGAGCGAGTCCATCCTCGGCATTCTCACGTCTCTCTCCTGGCAGGTGAGACACCAGCTTTTTAGTGAAATTCACGGGCCGGAGGCTTGAAGCCCCCACCTCTTCCTGCATCCACTCTGTGGACTCTCCAGCGGCTGCTCCACGGTGCCCAGATCCCTTCTCCGGGTGGGACCTCCGTGTCCTTGCACCCAACCAGCCTCATCCAGGCAAACTCTTCCCAGCCCTGCTCACTTTGCTCCATTCCACACCCTTTTCCCACCACGATACCCCCAGCCCCTCTGCACAGACACCTTCACCGGCTTCTCCCATTGCCATAGCCCGTCAGCGGCAGG
Organism: Baryphthengus martii; assembly: GCA_013396935.1. Taxonomy (NCBI): domain Eukaryota; kingdom Metazoa; phylum Chordata; class Aves; order Coraciiformes; family Momotidae; genus Baryphthengus; species Baryphthengus martii. The sequence goes on from VWZK01009315.1 coordinate 11,442, forward strand.
CTGTCGATCAGCAGCGCCGCTCTCTCCGATCCAAGAACTTCCCTGGGCCCTTGTTTTGGTTTCAGCAAAGATAAAACGTCAACATTTTTAGGCACAGAGGGACGGCCGGATAGTCTGACCTGTCAACATCTAGAATGGAAAACACGCTCGTCAAGTACTCGGGGATGAGGTTCTAATTACTCCCCACATACCAGCCTGCATAAATATAGCGGAGCGGTCCAAGAAAAGCACGTTTCCGACACAAAGAGCTCTTCCCGGAGTTACACGCCATCTCCTTTACCCCGGGAGCCAGATTTCATCTCCAGTAGGTAGCAACTTGCTTCTGCTGGGTTTGTAGGGCCGTATGAAGGAGCCCCAGACTAGGTAGGATTTCTCCACGGAGGAAAGGAGGGATGGGAAGGGTGATGCTGCGGGATACAACCTAGAGTGGGAGCGTCTGAAGGTGCTGGCATGGCTCTGTGGGCCTTGGGGATGTTGTTCCCAAAGCACTGGAGGATGCCGCGGGGTGCCGACCTCTCACCGGAGCTCACCTTCCCTTCTGGGAAAGCCAAACAAGGAAAAAATCTGGTGTCTCATTTCACGGCACAGGTGAAATTCCCTCATCTTCCTCCTCACAGCTTCCAGGCTCCCACGTGCCCATCAGACATCGCAAGCCAAGAGACGCCACCCCAGAAAAATGCAATAAATCTGCTTGAAGCAAATCCTCAGCTTGTGCCCCACGTTCCAGCTCCTCGGAGACGCGCTCGTTGCTTCCTTGTGGTAAGAAACTCCCTCTTTAAACCTTCCGCCTTGACTTTGGACAACCTGCCCTCCCCGGGCTGCTTCCAGGCTGCGGGGAGGCAGCTCCTGCCTAAATCCCTGGCAACAATGGTTCTGCTGCCCAGAGAGGTCAGGGCAAGGACGAGGATGCTCCGAGCCAGGGCACGTCGGTGCTGCTGGGTGGATTTGTGTTTATCTCCGTTAATCGCCGCGAGAACTGGGCTCTCTTTGCTCCAAATACCTTCTTTCCGACTTTAGTCACATAATTCCTGCATCATCAACGGGCAAGGGGAAAATAAACCACCCTCTGCAGTAGAAAAAAGTCCAAGGGAGCAAAACTCCTTGCTTTGGAGTTAAAAGATCCTAAACCGCAGCTGGCCCAGCCACCAGCTCGGAGGACACTCGACCACGAGCAGGACCAAGGTGGGGCTGAAGCGCCAGGAGACTCCTTGGAAGCCAAGAGCGTCCCAACAGAGACTGGGATGGGGTAGGAGGATATGTGGACCTGAAGCAGCGCTGCCTCAGTTTCCCTTCCAGCCTTTTGCCTGCCATGGATATTCCAGTGATAACTTCCCAGATGACACAACCGTTGCTTCCCAAATGGAACTAAAGCCACGAAGGTGTCAACTCAGATGGGCACTTCCACGCTGCTCCCAAACACACCCCACGCGCCCTGAGGGCTTCGCTCGGCAACTTCAACCTTTCCATCGCTTCCCAGTTTGCAAAGCCCAGGAAAAAAATAACTTCAGAAAAGGGAAGGAACACACGGCTCCTCGTGGGGAGGGTCTTGGGGAGGTGGAGCAGGAGCAGAGCAGCTGAGCACTGGCTGGGCTGTTTGAAGCCCCACGTGGTGGGGGTGGACGGGACCTGCCCTCTGCAATCCATTTAGCACTTGGCACCGCTCAGAGGGCTATTTTTAAAAGGTATGCAACTGTCCCAGAAACCCAACTTTGAAGTGTGGTTCAAGGCTTTGTTGTTGTGAAAAGAAAGGGCTTTTTTTTTTTTTTTTAAACGTTTGTAATTAAATGCAAACACAAGTGAGTTATTGGACCGGAGCCGGCCAAGGCAGGTCAGCTCTGCTCTACCCATCGGGGCTGGATGTTGTCCTGCTCTGGTTTCACAGCACGCCTGATAGACCACCAGCCTTTGCTCCGCTCTGGAAAACGTTGGGCTTTGCTGTCAATTAGAAAAAAAATCTGTCCTGGTTGCTGATAAATGCCAGGAGATCACAGGGCTCCTTCCCCACCCTCTGCAGCCCAGCGCCGCCGGTGAGTGAAGGGCATTCCCCAGCCTGGGTGGGGTGGGACTTGCTTGAAGGTAATGCTAATGGTGATCTCCCAGCAGTGCCCACCCTGGGTCCTGGGAAAGAGAGGATGTCACTCTGAAGTCTCCACGTACATCCCAGCTCCCAGCCTGCCTCCTCATCCTCTTCCTCCAAAGAGCGCAGGCTTTTCAGAGTCCATTCTTTCAGCCAACTTTCTGCATCTGCCAGGGGTAGGTGATGTCCAGTCCAGGGAGACCCTAGACCTACCCATCAGCATTGCCTCAACACTTCCAAGCTGGGAGAAGATGCTGATAGGGGCAGTTTCCACCTCTTGGCAGCGTTGTTTCAGATGTAACAGGCAGAGCCATGAAGCTGCATCACCTCATTATCCCTACGGGACTGGAGAGCGACTTTTCCTCCTTGCAGGGCTACCAAGTGTCCCCAATTCTGAGTCCACTGCCAGTCCTTCATCCAAAGAGTCCCAATGCAACGGCACAGTCCAGGGAAGAAGAAACCTTACCGCACGGCACAATGCTGGGAGGAACGCGGGGCTTCCCTTACGCTTCCCTCTCCCAGGGAGGTATTTTGGAGGTGTTGCCGGAGGCCAGCACCCGGTGTTCCCACAGCCTGCTTTTAACCTGGGTTTTGGGGTGGGAGGGTGCTAATTAAACATGACAGCTTGACAGGAAGGGGCTTTAAATAATTCCTGCCACCCTGTTTTGTCCGGGCAGCTCCGCACACGGCCATGAGGAGGGGGCAGGAGGTTCTCCTTAATTAAAAAGCAGCAGATCCACACCACAAATAGACCAGGCTCTTTTTGGTTTTTTTTAAGGGGATGCCGATGGTCGCCCGCGGCTGCATTTTTCACATGCCTTCTGGAGGAGATCTCTTATCGATGTGCAGGGAGGATGAGCTGGTTGGGGTCCCGCAGGTCACTGCGCATTGCACCCAGGGACACAGCCATGCCCAGATCTTCCCGTGGGCTCCAGTAGCTGGTGGGTGATGCAGGGATGGAAAAGACGTCACCAGCGGGCAAAGCCATGAGAGGGGGAAGGAGTCGGTGCCAGGCAGACTTCAGAGCAGCAAGGGTTGGCACGGGGGCAGCCGGGCTTGCAAGGAGGCCAAAACACAAAGCAAATACCTGCTCGCCGTCCTGCCAGCGCCCGGCATTCGTGTGCCGCACTCCCGACTCTGATCGCTGCCAGGACAGGAACAGGGGACCATTAAATGCCTTTAAAACCAAAGATTTAAAAAAAAGCGGGTTAAAACTCAAAAGAAAAAGAAAACACAGGGGACAGCATGAGTGCAGGTCCTTCCCTGCTGGATTTCATTCCTATGTCTGCAGGATCCTGGAGGAAGGAGGGATGTGCCTCCTCGTAGAGCAAAATGATTATTTTCTTCAGAAGTGGAATTGTGATAAATCTGGATGGTGTCCTTCGATATAAACGCCCCGTTCTTTTCTGAGATACACTTGGTTTCATCCACCAGCTCTTTGCTGACCTTTCTTTGAGGACCATAAACAAGCAGGGACACTGATCCCAGTACCCTCAGCAACGTTCTAAAGAAAGACTCCAGCTCTTGGACACCTGATGGGTGTTACCTTGGAAAACTCACATCACACACGTAGGCAGCCGGGAGCGCTCCGGCTGCTGAGGAAGTGTCCACATGAGATTCCCAGTCGTGCTACCATCCCGTACAGGCCAGCTCTTCCTGAATCCTGGTTCTGATTCACCAAGCCTGAGGTCGGACATTGCTTCTTCCAGCTCCTCTGGGATGCCAAGAGCCCGCTGTGGGAACGGCACAGGGATTTCTGGCATAATGGGGACTGCTGCAGCGTGGGTGCTAAGTCTTTAAAACCAGCAGCACTTGAGCAATGATTTCTGTGGGAACTCAGCCCAGCCAGTAGCTGGGATCCGTAGAGGACCAGGCAAAACCCAAAGGACCCGGCGGCGTCTTCCAGGACTCACGGCCGTGAGGCGGTTTCCTCCGCAGAACGCATCGATCTTCCCTTTGTTTGATAACAGAAAGGCGAGGGCAGGCTCAGGCTTCCCAGGAAGCCATGTCCACACGAGTGGGTGTTAAGTGATGAGGAAGACCATCGGCCCATCCCCGCCAACACTCGGCCAGCTTCCCTTCCCCGGCCCTCCGGCAGGAGAGAGAGGAGATTCCCTTCCCGTTTAAACTGGTAAGTCCTTTCCCTCGCTCCCCAGCGGATGATGGAGAGAGCGAGGCCGGCACAAATGTGTCGGGCAAGCCAAGACTACGCTCCCTGCAAGTTATTCCTTGGAAGCCCGACTCTGATTTCACTTAGGCGCGTGTAAATGAGACCTAATCCCAGCAGGGCTGACGCTGTTGCTCCCAGTATGTCGTCGGGGCTGGCTCAAGGAATGAAAAGCTGGATCGCAGCCTGAGGTGAGCTTCTGCAACATGAATGCCCGGCAGTCAGGAGCAGATACCTTCAGGGGTTGATTCCCGGCTACATTAAGGCCCCTTTATGCTCCTCCAGCCCCGTAAAGAGGTCTCTAAGTGAGTGTAAATTAAACTTAAGTTACTTTTGCTTCCTTTTTAAGGCCCCTTTATGCTTCCAATGAGGGGTAAAGGAGCCTCAGTGCGACTGGGAGGCGGGCAGGAGAGGGCCCCTCCTGTGCTGCCTGCACTGGCCCATAAAGCCGGCTCAGAGGCTTTACTGGGTGCCGGCTCCAGCCGTGCCGGAGCGGGATGTGATGGGGGCCGACGTTCTGGGGACGGCGGGTCTCTGGGCAAAGGTACAGCAGGGACCTCATCATAGAGTCACAGAAACACAGAATCATTCTGGTTGGAAGAGACCTTTAAGATGTTCAAGTACAACCGTTGCCCCATCCCTGCCAGGGCACCACTGAGGCCTGTCCCTCAGCACCACAGCTCCACGCCTTGGAAACCCCTCCAGGGATCAGGGGGACTCCAGCCCTGCCCTGGGCAGCCTGGCCCAGGCCTGGACAGCCCTGCAGGGGAAGAAACTGTTCCTCAGGTCCAATCTCAGCTTCCCCTCCTGCAAAGTGGAAGAGATATCACACATCCATGCATGGCCAAGGCCTCTTTCCAAGGACAGGACACACCGGGACATGAATTTTAAATTCCCAGCAGATTTTTTCCCCCATACAGGCGAATATGTTTCCCCTGATCAACTCACAACACAGTAACTGTTCTGCTGGAGAGCATTTTTCTCTCCTAAGCTGTTGGCTGGTGGGCAGTGGTCAGCCAGTTCTTGCTTTTATCCCAATATATGACTGTAGATTTCACAGAATCCCAGACTGGTTTGGGTGGGAAGGGACCTTTCAGGGTCATCTAGTCCAACCTCCCTGCAGGGAGCAGGGACATCTGCAACCAGAGCAGGTTGCTCAGAGCCCCATCCAACCTCCCCTGCAATGGGGCCAGGGATGGGGCAGCCACCACCTCTCGGGGCAACCTGGGCCAGGCTCTCACCACCCTCAGCACCAACAATTCCTTCCTTCTCTCCAGTCTCAATCTCTCTCTTTTAGTTCAAACCCATCATCTCTTGCCCTGTCCCAACAGGCCCTGCTCAGAAGAGCATCTCCACCTTCCTCATAGAAACATATTTTTATGGTACCAAAAGCAGTTCTGGCCATTCTTTGCTTGTGGAACATTTGCTGACCTCAAGAGTGGTGCAGGAGGGCACGGGTGGGATGTGCTGCAGTGCCGACACCTCACCGTGAGCCACCCGCATCCTCAGCCTCTCCTCCCAGCCACGAGGACCGCCGGTACATTCAGACCTTCTCCACAATCCCACAAGCTGCTCTTTGACCGCAGTCCCGCGAGTCACCCGCTAAAAATGACGACAACCGCGCTCAACCCACGCCGAGCTCCCGTCTGCCCGTCCCCGCGGCATCTCTCCCCCAGCACATCGTGCTCAGGCAAAGCCCCAGCCTGGCGAGGTCCCACCAGAAGGAATCACTTCTCCCAAGAGCTCCGGTGCCAAAACCCTCCCTCCTGATGGGGTTGCCGCTTGGTTTTGCATTCCAGGCCCTGGTTCCCAGAGGCGCTCAGCCCCGAAGGAGTTAACGGAGCAGAGTGCGACTCGGATTCCTCCACCTAGCTCTCCAAAGTCCCCGTATAACCAGACTTGGCACTTTGAGAAAGCTCCACAAATCCAGAGGCTAAAACTCACTGCCTTCCGTTCGTCAAGAGAAGGCAAGTTCCAGCTAATTGAGGAAACAGAACCTTCCCCCAACCCCCTTCCAGGCGGTTTATTTATTTAGGGGCTTTTTTTTTTTTTTTTTTCCTCCTCTTTTTCCTCTTTTTTTTTTTTCTTCCCAGAGCAAACATTAAGGAAAAGAAAGTGTAAATTAATTTGGTGGGGCTGGGCTGCAATTTATGATGCTCCCCAGCTGGTGAGGGCTGTTAACCCCATCGGGGCTGGGCACAGGGGCAGTGGACACCCCGTTACCCCCGGGGTGCAGCATCCTCCAGGACTCCCCACCCACCACCAGGAAGTTCCTCCATTCCCCACACAGGGAATGGGAGCAGGAAGGGAAAGAAGGGGAGCAGGAAGGGAAAGAAGGGGAGCAGAGAACTTTTTTCTTCTTCTTAAATCTCAATTTTCTTCCCTAAAACTCTTTTTTTTTTTCCTTTTTCTCACTTTGTTCCCTTTCCCCCTTGTCTTGCTGCAGCTGCAGCTTTCCCGATTGCACGGTAGGTGTTTTTTTTGGGAGGTGGGAAGGACTTTTTTAAAATTTAACTCCCTCTGACTACTGCACACGATTCAAAGGAAATCTGGGAAACCAAATTCTCAGCTCTCCAAATGGAAAGTCACTTAAAGGGACTTCTGCCTTAAAGCGGCAGCAGCGCTTTTCTTCGGCGGCCACAAAACCTCGGGTTAACTCCCCCTGCACCCCCCCAACAACAACAACAACAAAAGCAACACGACCACGACGGGACGGTGCAAAGGACTCGGGCCACCCCAGGTGACAGCTCGTTTGCCCCCACGGGGGTCGCCGGCGAGGTCCGTCCCGTCCCCCCCCTCCTTCCCTCCGCTTCCCGGCGCCGTCGGGAGCGCTGCCGGGGGATGCGCATCCCGGGGAGGGGGAGCAAACAGGGGGAAGGGAGGGTGATACCAGCACCCTACGGTGTCCCTGCCACGCACACGATACTGGGAGGGGGGGTGGGTGTCGGTAAATCCACCCGCAAGCACCGGCAAAAGGGTTAAAGGCGGGGGGATTA
>VWZK01009318.1:0-22150 GCA_013396935.1 Baryphthengus martii
AAAGGGCCCTGCAGCGGATGGTAAGCACAACCTTTTTAGTTAAAAAACAAAAAGGGAGGGATTGCCAGCGGGCCTGGCACCTCTCTCATGAATGGTGACCTTGAGCTATTTCAGCCATGCCCATGTGAGATCAGACAGTCCCGAAACAGAGCAGAAAAACAAGATAAAAGGGAGTCAGAAGCTCGCAAGGTCCTATAGCCAATCATGCCAAATGCCTAAGGCTGGATATCCAATGAACATGTAACGCGTGTACAACAAAAGATATATAAGAAACAACAGGTGATAATAAAGACACTTGGGCTTTTTGCCTTTTGCCGCTGAAGTGTGTGTGTGTGTGTTTTATGACCGTCTCGACAACAGTTGCCCAACGAGAGGCGACAACAAACATGGCCAAACCCTTTAATCTAGTAATCCACACTTGAGGATGCATCTTTACAGAAGAGCTCACTGCACTGCAAACAAGTAAAAAACACACATAAAAAGATTCATGCATTAATGCAAGAAATTGAATTACAGAGATCAAGCCACTTCTGCAAGTGAAGAAGCACGCAGTCAAATTTATTTCCAAAATCGGTTTAATGCTAAGCTGCAATCTCATTCACCTAAAAATAATGAAACAGGAGGGGAAAACCCACCTAAAATTATAATTAAAATGAACAGAAAAGAACATCTACCAGATGTTCAGGCTCTCCACCTACTCTTTATCCTTCTTGTCGTCTGACACTTTCTTTCATTTTAAAAATGCATTAATAAGATCATGGATCATAAAAATAAAACAGGTGGTATTAAAAACCTCAAATTTAGGCTTCTAGTTAAGAGACATTATAGGCGTTCACATCTTTCCATTGACTATGGAAGGACATTAGCCTTACAGCTTTAAAGATTAATGGGGATATCTCGCAGTATCTTTTTTTTTTTTTTCCCAATTTTCCTGTAACCTCCCACATATCATACCCCAGAAGCTAAGCCATTCCCACTTCTTCTTTCTTTGTCATGCTTACCGCTCCAGTTCCACACTTTAGCTAGTCCTATACATTAACTGCTGTCAGCAATGCATTCAGGAAGGTTACTTCTTCTATTGACACTGGAAGCTGCACAAAGAAAATCACAAGGGAAGCGAAAAACTCAGCTATCTCCCTTTTCTCCATCTTATTCTTACCTGAGCAAAACAGCCAAAGTCAGGAGCTGCTAAGCAGCCTCGCTACAGGTAATTACTGACTCATATAAACAATATTGCTGCCTGCCCTTTCTATCCCCTCCTTGCTGTGTTCCTTCAGGAATAAGCAGCCAGTCCTATGCCAGTGGTAAATTAGGTGCTTAGTTTTTGTTTAACTTTTATTTAACTAGATGTGACATGCCAGCGTTCATCCTGAAAACATTGGAAATGTCATGCCAGGAAGCTGATGAGGGTCATCAACCATTCATATTTAGCTTTACAGTAAATGAAGGAGGAAGGGGAGCAGAAAGAAGAACTAATAGCTGAAGAAGAACCTATATACTGGGGGAAAGGACCCATGTTACTCATGGTTCCTCAACACATGGACAAGATCAGCTAAATCATCAGTAAAAACAACACTGAAATAAATAATTTCACAGAACTCAAAGAAGGGCAAGATCACAACGGCCTCTGCAGAGCAGGACACAGAGAGAGGCAAGAAGGAAACCTATGGAAGAGAACGTCATGAAAAGAGCTTACCAAAACCAGGGGTCTCGTGAATGGTCAGACTAATGTCAGTAGGAGTATCATCTCAAAATGGTACTTGAGAGAATGTCAGGTAACGCTTTAAGAAACCGGAGAGGTAAATTCTGTCCGCACATGAAGGCAGTGTGGGACACTGCCCAAGGTGCGTGGGCAAGAGGGGAGCAAGAGGGGGGCTGAGGAGGACCCCATCCATGGCACGACCCCATCCAAAGCAACAACAGCGGTTCACACTGGAAAGGGGCAGAGGCGAGGACAAGTTCAACGGGCTGATGCCGTGAGGAGCGGCAGAGCTCGTGGGGCTGCGTGGGAGAGCTGTAATTCCTGCAAGAGGCGATGACACATAAAAAATTCTCTTAGACAAATTGCCAAACCCCTCGCAGTGCGTCTTGCAACTCTGAACACAGAGATGCCTTTCTGCGCCTTACGGTAGTCCTACAAGGGTGCTGGGGAGATTCTTCTTTTCAAGGGAAGGTTTGAGTTCACACTCCTTTGACTCTTCATACAAATTGCAAAACCACAATGGAATATTTTTGCCCTGACACAGAAAACAGAAAGCAACAGAATTACAAGCTGGGCGAGATGAAAACTAACTACTGCATGCAAGATGCCACCTCCGAGGTAGGAGAGGGGAAATATATGCGAACATTTCTTTCTTCTGCCATGGATCGGCCAGATTTGCAGAGCCTGCTCTCACTTTTATTGTTGTGGTTTGGGGTTTTTTTGGTAATTCTATTAGAAAATCATTCCAAGCTTCCAATACTGTGAGATACTGCAGAATTGGAACTAAAGTTAATGTCATGAGAATAACGATTACAAATCTTGGAAGCACTTTGTATGCTGCAGAGGTATGTCTTGGATTACAGGCTTCCCAAATCTGAATTTGGTTTCTGATTTTGATGCTTTAACTTGTGCTTTCTGCTACATATTCCACTGTACATTTTACTGCAATTATTGCAGTAACTCCTTTAACAATTTTTATTCTTTCAGCTTTTGATTTATTTATGGAATACTTCGTTTTTTTTAATTAAAGTTCTTAAAACTTGCTGCCAAGGACTTTGAAATTTAAGGATTTGATTTAAGCTACCAGAAAAAGGCATTCACGATCACGTTGGGATCCCGGTTTCTTCTTTTCAACACCAAAGCACAATTATATCTTTGTAATAGTTATGCTGAATATTAAAGGGAGCGATTATTACAGAGCACTTTAACTATCTGAACATTAAAAATCTAAAAGCACTAATCATAATTCCTTTGCCATATTAAAACATCACATGAGTAGAGCAGGAGCTGCACTAAAGCAACAGTCATTAATCAGTATTTAAAATAAGCGTGTTGCCAAATTATCTCTTAGGCTTAATTTCCTTGAGCAGTATCATCCCACAGAGAGAAATCTGGAGTATAACCTGACATATTAATGTTCTTCAAGAGATTAGTCCACCATTGGCAATTGCTCACCTGTATTACCTGGCCCCCGCAACACTGCTAGAAACTCTCCTCCAGCTTACAGAGGTGCAAATGTCAAATTAAATACCCATCTGCCTTCCAAGCCAGCCCCAGGCTGCTCGGTAATGTAGGCAAAATTGAATGAGTTATTTCGCCCTAACTCGACAGGCTGCAAAATTAAATTTGGTGGCAGCAGCAGAGCTGGATCCAAGAGAGGGCACAGAGGACTGACAGCAGCCAGCGAGAGTTTTGGGAGGCAAGGGTGAGAGAAGAGCAACAACGGTATTATAGAGGCCACACATTTTGGGCAGCGGAAGGAAGGGAGCATCCGTCCTTTCACGCACCAGGGAATGTCAATTCTGGCTCCTTGCGGAGCCTCTCCTGCCTGACCCTCATGCAACACCATCTCTGTCCTGCTTGGCCAGGCAGCTGGTTTCCACTCCCCCGGGGCACAGGGAAAGCCCCTGTCAACTGCCACTGTCAGGAACAGCTCCCCCACCCACGTCTGCAGCTTGCCCATCTCGTGTTTGCACTTCACACTCCATTCCAATGAATAACTTGGCTAGAAAACAATAAAAAGTAAGTAATCTAACCATTCTAATAAGAAAACCTTCACTGAGACTTAAGAGGGAAAAATGCGGTAAGGGAGAGCATATGGTCATGACACAGGTCTGTGCCAGGTTGGGCCAAACTTTCTGAAGTTACGAGCTAAGTGCCAGTAGCAAATTTCTCCACCTGCTGGTGATGACAAACACCTTCACTCCCTCCTTCCAGCTGGAAATAATCCCTGCAGAGGTACTTCCATCTGCAAAGACAGAAGCTGCGTGTTCCTGCCTCCTGGAGCACACTCCACCATGGAAACCAGACGCAAGCGGCCATCCAAAATTGCTGACCCGGGCTGGCCAGCTAGGCAAGAGCGTGTGTACTACCTACCATGCAGTGCTCCTGCCGGAGTGTGTCACTGCTGATTTGTGTTTGTAGTGTTAAAAACCTCAGGTTCAAACGAGGAACAAAAAAGCTGGTCTCTAATCCCAAGATGTTACATACTATTTTATATATGTTCTGCACCAAGGAAAAACTATATAGAGAGTTAGATGACTCTTTGCTATGCCTTTCACAAGTTTGCTCACTCCACTTACCCTCCATTTTATGGGGCACAGGAGAGCTGTACCTCAGCTCGCCTGCTTTTCTTTCTTCCTCTCTTGTCCACAGCTAATTTTATCTCCCCCATGGCTTCAACTTCCATTTTCAACTAGCACTTACACTGTCATATCTGAAGTGTTCCTCTCCAGCCAACACATTATTTTAGCTCATCTCGCTCTCACTTCAGTTGCCCCCACTGCGCTCCATCAGTGACACCAGCGAGGAGCACTCGTGTCTGAACTTCTGTTATACCTTTTTTATGCCGCCTCCCTGGAATACTTAACTGGAATTAATATGAAATACCATTCCCTTTCCCAGCTTTCAGTACTTTCTCAAGATCCACTCCTGCTGTAAGCCTCACCTCTTCCTCTTAAAACCAGCCAGACATGACATCTAGGTTGCATGACTTAAAGTAATACTGGCTGCTAGTTATTGTATTCCTTCTTTCAAAGAATAACAGTGCAAAAATAGCATCACCATCCCATTATGTTTACCATTAACCTGCATGACCAAACAATCTCAGCACTACCACCCTTTTCATTGCTCTTTCATCCGTTCCCATTGTTTTGTGATTATTTGGGTTTTTTTACATTTGGTTCAATACTGATAGGCAACCACTTTTGGGATAGAAATCTGTCTTATGTGTATATACAGCGACTACATCAGTGAAAGCATTACCATAAAACTGATAAGAAATAGTGCTAAGAGCTAGTTCTACTTTAATCCATTTATCCTACTGTGCCTTCCAGTACTCAAAATGAAGATATGTCCATGGGACCCAGCAAAGAATCAAATTTACATACCACAATAAGACATGAAATAGTTACAACTGCAATTGCTTAAGGATAATTTCGCCTATTATCCCCTTCTGTGTTACGCTGAAGTGCCTGAGTTATTGGTAAGAGTTGATGCTCATAAAAAAAAAGGGTATTTTATGTGACAAATAGAAGAATGCTTCACTAATTTAGAAGAGTCACAAAGAATAAAAGGAATTACAAATTAAAAAGAGAATGGAGTTTTTCAGGGGATTTGGATACTTGTGATATTTGTATTGGGACCAAAACAATGCTTCTTCTAATAAAGCTGTCATCATCATATATCAAATAAATGGCCACTTTTCAGCCCAAAGCACCATACAAACAATGAACCCAATCTGGCAGTCATTACTTAGTCTTCACGCTCATTAGTTTTTTATCTAAACCAGTCCGATCTGACCAGATTTTCTCATCTGTTGTTTAGGTAAGGAACTAAATACATTTTATCAGGGTGTACCTGTTAGCTTTACAAAATAGTTTAATGCCTCTCTAATAAGCAGCATAAGCATCACCACATCACACAGGTTTTCTCCTGTAAAGTATGCACATACTCCTCTGAAATGCTGCTTAAAGGAGAAACAAGTCCTATGATACACCTTTAAGGTGAGGAATAAAAGAGTAACTGTTAGGTAGCACATCTACAGTTTAGAAAGCACCTTCAAACTCATTCTCTCTCCTGTTTCAATCTCACTTCAGGAATGTCACTGCTAGTTAGCAGTGAAGCCCTGTTTGGGTGGAGCTAAAATTTAGTGTATGATTATCCTTACTGAAACCCATCACCACACCAAATGACTGGGCTGTCTAACAGGAATCTGAGGTAGAAGATCAGTGGTGAAATGTATACACAGGGAGGACCACCATTCCAGCTGCAGGTTATTTGCCATTTAAGTGTATTTGGGACAGACAGGTAGGTGAGACAGAACAGACACTTTCACTGACATTGTCCATTCTGTACTACTCTATGACCACATATTCCCAAACAAGTCCATCAAGCCTGACCTTTCAATGTTCAGCAGCTTCAGGGCTAAATGGGAAAAAAATGACTGGTATTTTACAACAGGAAAAAAGAGCTGATTTTTTTTTTTTTTCCCCAAGATCTGAACTATTTATAAATGAAGACCTTTTTGAAAACTGTTTGTGTGGGTCTTTGTCTTTATTATCTGTGAACTCACATCTAGCATCCCCAAAGATGAACATTTTCAGAGAAAAAACCGTGCAAACTAATGGCTGAAAGTTCTTCTTAAACTTTTCTATGCTATCTGTTATAAATCTGTATATATCTGTATTTGTTTGCTAGAAACCACATTCAGTAATAGCACCCAGGCTATTAACTTGTGAAGCTCATTTTTCCATAGCTCCAAGAAAATTTCTCTCAATTAATTTTCTCAATGACCTTCCTGGCCAGCATCATGCATTCTTATTTATTTTTCATGTGAACAAATATTAATGGATTTAATTACAAGGTGAAAAACATCACTCATTAAACACCAATTACTAACATCTCTGCATTTCCCACAGTGATACTGGCAGTTGAATGCTTAAACTTCTGCTTAATTTAAGGCTAAAGAGTGGCAAGGTTGAACACTGAATATAAGCGCACGACCAAATCCTTGGCCAAAAGGTGATACCAAAGAGCATGAGGAAGGCAGCTTCATCATCTACAGAGCTGCCCAGTCAGTGAAACCAAATTGAACTTCTCTTTTGGAATCTGCGTATTTCATCAGATGATTTAAGATGACTTAAGAGTATTTCAAATGTCTGTTTCCTTCCAACTGGCCCCTGGAAGTTCTTACTGAATTTATGAAATTTTTAAATGAGTATGTTTAGGGTAGTCAGCATAAGTACACTGCATTCTTTCAAACTAGCTCATTCTTTAATTCTTTTCTCTGATATCTTTTCTGTGTATAACCACACACATCTTAATACACACACATCTTACTTCAAAATCTACATTAAAATACTTCTTCAGTTGTTTTACTAGAAAATCTAAACTCTTCCCAGCAAATTATAATTCATGCATGAGGAAATAAAACCAAACATTTGCATTACGGGCTGAAAAGCAGCACAGCACAGCTCTGTAAGGCTTTAAATAAAGACGACGCTGAGCTAGCTTAAGTTTCTTCTTACACACATATAAATCAGAAGGGACTTACCTCAAAGTCATGGAGATTCATCAGAGTGAGAGGTAAACGAGACTCAGCGAATTCAATTATTGAAGTCTATCAAAACCAGGCTGAAATTATCTGGGGACCAGAGACTAACACTGTGATAGTTCGTTCCATTGTGACAATGCTGGCGGGCAACATGCCACAGAGCTCCAGAGTTGGATTTTAATATAAAAGCAGTGTTATTAGAGAGCTGTTTTTTTAACAAGACTTCTCATTTATTAGAGAACAAATGTTTCTAATAGTAATAATATTAGAACCAGATATTCCCATAAGTAGTCACTGACAGGTTAATCCAGCCATTGAAGCAAGCAGGTGAAGCTATTCTAGATTTCTTTTTGATATGTAAGAAGAATAGAAGAGCTGGTTATAAAAATAAATTTGGAGTACATGATTATGTGCTGATTCTAAATTAAAGTATTCACTGATGTTTGCAGAACCCTCTCTAAAGGCAGGCTGGCATTTTCAGTCACAGTTCTTGGCTTCAAAAGGGCAAATTGTGCACAGTGAGGAAACCAGCCAGGAAGTCTCTAATCATGAGGCTGAAAGATCTGCCTGGAGAAGGAGATTGGAGTTTTTCAGCCACTAACATCAATACTTACAGGGATCCATATCTCAAGTAAGAAGAGAAAACTCAGGCAACGTTCCTAGTCCTCACTTGTTAAGGAGACCAACAGATATAACAAGCCCTGTGTGGACAACAGAGTTCACATGGAGATGAAGAATGCACCAAATAAAAGCCCCACCTTAGAGGCTGCAAATGGCCAAGGAGGAGAGCGGAGGAGGCAGCGAGGGGCTACTAGAGCCCAGTCAAGGGACATCCTTCAGAAGGTATTAAAACCAGGAACAACAGATTTGTGTGCTATGTGAAGAGATAACCTGCAAAGAAGTGGAGCTACTACACGGTGAGGCTGGAGAACAGATTAAAAACAGTAGGTAACTCCAAATTACATGAATATGTGCTTCAATTTTCCCTGAAATCAGTGATGATAACCACACGGCTATCACGGTTGAGATGAACACAGATCTCAAGAAGCAAAATGTCCGAAAATGAGGAACTAAGTAATTTTCCATCGAGAGGAGTTAAAGAACTGGCGTATGAAATTTCATGTGGGGTAGTAAGTTTAAATAAATCAAGCAAGACATGAACAATATCACGCCGTCAGAAATAATATATGTCAAATCTATATTTAAAGAGAAAGAAAGTTATCAGAGCAACTAAAAGCCCTTTGTTCTAAGCTTAGCAGTAGCAAGGCTTTAGAAAAAAATTTTAAGGAAAGAATAATCAAAGCCAGTGAAGTTAAGAGAATCTGGGGGAACATACCACATAGGTTTAATACAGGTAAGGCACACTAACCTGACATCTTTCTTACAGAAGAAAACCCTCTTTCCAGAGAAAGGAAATTAAATCGGTCTCAGCTGTCTGGTTTTGGTAACGTTTTAACGCCGTGTCACCTGGGAAGCTATTAGTTAAATTGAAGAAGATAGGGGATTAGTACAAAAATTTTAAATTGGCCTGAAACTGCTAGAGGTAGGGCAGTAGCAGCAACATTAAATGGGGAACGTCAGGCTGGAGAGCAGTTATTAGCATCACTTCTGAGGGGCAGGTCTTAGAGCCAGTCTCGGTTAATATGTCGCCAATTATATTGGCACACAAATAGCTATGGTCCTGTTAAAATTTTACTGAAGACAAGAAGTGAAATGACATCTTTATACAGAGAGAAATGAGACAGTGTGGAGCAAGAACCACATGGCACCTGGACCGGAGTATCTGAGAGAGGTTGCAGTTCAGTACTACAGGGCACAGATCACGTATTTGGAGACTAAAATAATAAAAATAAAAAGAAAAATCAGCCTTGGGAAACTACAGGGGGGGAATCATAGGATGAAACACTGTGTGATGTGGTCGTAAAACAAAGCAGAAGAACATGCAATCCAGCAAGGTATTATGTTAGAACTTCCCTAAAAGACAGGATGCAATTACCAGTGTTTTACAAAGCCCCGCTTAAGATCCCCTCTGGTGAAGTGTGTACAAATCTGGACATTTAGTTTCCTAAATTCAAACAGAAGCAAATGCAGAAGAGAAACATCAGGGTGATTGTGAGAATGTAGCTCTCGTCTTGCAAGGAGAGGCTAAAAGGGTTTGATATGTCTGGAAAGAAAAAGCTGCAGGGGATGGGTCTCTTATCATTAGAGAATAGAGATTTTTTTTCTCCCTATAAAGTCTACAGGGCAAGAAAATACCAGAAAGAAGAGCTTTTAGTATTAATGGAAACTTCAGCAAAGATGAGACAGAAAATAAATACCCGTCCACTCAGCCTTGGAATGACAAGGTTTGTAAATGGCAGAGGATGGGCCAGCCTTTCACCAGAGGAATGCAGATCATCTGCTTAATGCCAAGCCAGAGCTTAATAATGATTCCAACAGGTCAATACTGTTGCCTGAAATTTCTGTGACTATAATAAAGTAGTAAGTTCTGTGTCCTGTGAAAATACCATGAGCATGTCACGCGTGAACCTGCAATAAGGCAGCGTGATACCTGCTGCACCTCCCCTCTCCCACGGGTGATCACACATTAATTTTCTTGCAAACCTTCAATTAGAGTGAACCAAACAGACAATTATCTTAATGAAACCTCGAATTAAAAGCAAATTAAATTCAAGACCATTGGAAAAAAAAAGTGATCTTTGACTACAAGTAGGCAATGAATTGGGTTTTGTCATTAGCAGTTGTAAACTGAGTTTAGGTAGTTCTGGGATATCAAAGAAAGGATAAATTGACTTAACCAATGACTAATGAAAAGCTATTAAGATAAACTCTTGGGTTTTACATCTTGTTAAAATACAATAAAAAAAAACCCAACTCAACAAAACACCAAAACCCAAAAACCTTGCTCTCAGTAACTGTCTCTAGATGAAAAATGCTGCTTTTTTTTTTTTTTTTTTCTCTAGTCAGTGCTGTTTGCAACACTGAGAGTCGACAGCTTCAGTTTAGGAGCCAAGGCAGGTTGACGTGGGAAGCCAGGTGGAAGCATCAGAAAAGTGGCCTATTTTAGTTTTCATACAAACCATTAAGAGTTTTAATCAACTGAATTTAAGGGGAATAGGAAAAAGCCTCTTGTTTAACAGAAGAATTTACCTCCTACCAAATTTGGAAAAATAGGTTATTTTTCATGATTTAGCTACCCTTATACACATCAAATATAACAATAAAAGCCAGCAACAGTTTGTAAACATAGTAAAATTGAAAAGTAGATGTCTTCCTTAAGCAAAGTTACAGACCATATTTAAAATGAACTGAAAAATAAATATATTTTCCCACAAAACTTAATGGAGGAATAGTACTGTAACTGAAATTAAAATTTAAACTGAGGAAACATAAAACACAGAGCTCTGGCAATACTTGTACTTTAAATAGAATTACATTATCTCAGGTTATTTTGGCTTCACCTGGTTCTGCTTTAGTTCATTGCTGGGAAGCATACTCCTTTCCCTTAGATGCCTGAAATCCAATCCAGAGAGCGTTTTATATTTCTGTGAATTTGAGACATGCTCCAAACTTCTGTGTATTTCCCATTTACAACACACAAAACCTTCTTTAAGAAATGAATGTTCCTTATTTCATCATTTAAAAGAAGCTCCAATAGTGTTGCAAAAGCTACTGGACACATTTCAGGGAAGCATGTGGAGACTGACTGTTCCTTTCATTTATTAACTCCACCAATAAATGTTGATTCAAGCCGAAAAAATTATCTTTTTGTTTTCAGAGTCAAAATTAATCTGTTACCCAGTCTGATAATTCGATCACAATCCAGCAAAAATATGCAACCTTCTGCTATAGGAAACGATGGATTATTCTATAGGGAGGCTACTTTGTAGGGTTTTATGTATGACTTGGATCAAAGGTCTCACCTTCACTGAACGGACAGAAAAAAGGGAAATATTGTGTAAATGAATACTGCTTTCCAGTTCCAGGTGCTTTAAAAGTTGATTGGAATTTGCCTTTATTTAATTAAATGATGAGAGTTAGGCCAGAGACATTTGGTTAGAATAACACAGTAGTTAGAAAAACACTAGCTGGAAGACAAGACATAAAACCGGTGTTTGCATCTGCTATCACACAATATGCCACGGATTTATGGGCACGCTCCAGAAGCCACGAGCTCCCATAAACCCCACCCGGGCGGGCAGCGCGGAGCAGCTGGAGCTCCATCCAAAGTACCAGTTACCGGTTCAGGCACAGGCCATTTACTGTGAATTACAGGGGTGGGGAGAAGAAATAAGCCACGTAGAGCCTGGATCTGTACCCAACCTTCTCACCATTGAGTTTGAAGCACAGCGTTTTGATATGGGGTGCTGTGACAAGAGTTGCTGTCTGATGCTGTTCTGAACAGCCAGGAATGAAGAAGCAGCAACTCCCTTAATATCATTAAGGAACTGCAAGAAAAGAGTCATACCCTCGGTTTTAAACGTAGCGCCATCGCAAAAATCAATACCCATCAGGCACTGATTGTTCTTTTGATTTGATTACAAACGAATTTTCATTCTGGCGTATAGACTCTGCATTGTGAGGACTCTGCACAGTCTAACAGGCAGTGAGAAAGGACTATTAATATTTTATTTTTTTAAAAAAAAGCTACAGCACACCGAGAAAAATAAACCTGTATAAAATGAACATTTTACTCCAAAACAAGCTAACATTTTAGCGCTATCTGAAGAGCTTAAGAAATCCTCTGTGTTGCCTTCCCTTGCCAAGCTCTCAGGTACTGTGCTATGCTACATTATTATGACAGGGTGAAAACAAGGAAATGAAGTTAAAACAATATTTATTCTTCCTCTAGCTGGGATTAATTTCTGAGGGTAGCGTGCGGATATGACCCAAATACAACTTGTACTTAGAATTTCCTATGTGATAAGTAACTACGCTGAAAATGCTGCTGTTTGCATCAACCTCCTAGGAGGATACTTTTTATGCAAAAATGAAGACATGAGAATGCTGATGAAAATCTGCGAGTCATTTATCAAACACTGACCTGAAAGGAATATTAAGAAAACCCTCTTTTATATGCAAATGTTTAATCCAATCAAGTTTAATCACCACTTTTCTTTCTCAGGACTGATGAGTTGTGTATGTACTGTTCTGCGGAAGATACAATCTTCCATATCTCAGTCTCAAACCCAGTTGTTTTGTCAATGGTTGCTCTGGGAACACGAAGAATAGAGAATTAATCTTTTCTTACTATTTTACTCACCTGTGAGACTGTCCATAAAGCCTATTTTGTCTGCCCACCTGCTGATCACTCGAGTAATATCTGGTTTACACGGACCAAGTACTTCCATTCTCTCAACAAGACAAACTCAAAAAGTATAATTGATTTCTCCGATGGATTTTCTAATGAATATCTATTGCTACTCTCGTTTCTAAAGTACTCACTGAGGCTTGTGTTCCAACAAATATAAATCTGTTTATTTACTGTCCAACTTTAGAATCAGCTCCTAGCTGGGGAAAAGCAACACAAAAAAAATCATCATTGTCCACGCATTTGGAGCGTGGTCTTGCAGCCCCTCTCCGACCAGACAGAGGAGTGAAATCCTCTGTCCTTTAGCAAGTATTAACAAGATCTGAGCCTTACTAAACAGCAACATGACTACATTCTATAAATCAAACTCTAACTAAACTACATGCTGAACCAAAAAAAAAAGGATTTTAAAGCACGGGGTTGCTGTACTGTAGTTTTATCAAAAATATGCATTAAGTTAATAAAATCTGATATCCCTGGGCCTGGTATAGGGTATAGAGTTACATCAAAACTTGGATTTAAACTTTTGATTTAAAGCTAGGATTTAACTCTCAAAGAGGACATTACTTATGAGATGGGCAAAAATTTGGCATGTATGTTTTAATTTGGGTCCAGATCCCCAGTTACAAAGGAGTAATTCCTTAATAAGTGGAATAATAGTAGGAAAGATAGTATCACAAGAATGATTTACATTTACAAATATATATTCCAGTTGGCCATTTGAGAGTACACTGAATTTAAATCAAAGCAATTGATTGGATTTATTTTAAGAAATTTGGAAAATTTGCACGCTCATATATTGAACTCAGCGGCCACTATGATACCCACGAAAAATAAAACCAAAAAGCAACTAAGGTACCTCAGGACAGCGTGGCCGCTGCAGCTGCATTACCTGAAAGCACAGACCAAGAAGCACAGATCTTGCTATAAGCTGAAGACTGAATGAAACCCCTGAACTTCATATATTAAATAGAACCCTTTATAACAGCATTAACAAACGTGTATTAATGATTTTCACCAGCTAAATACATATAAAATAAGGCATTCTAAAAGTAGCATATGATGGTCTTGGTTACTTTTCAAAGTCTTGCTTTGAGAGGCTTCTAAAACTTAGTGTTTTTCAACATCACTCTTTTCACTCAGACTCTTCAGAACAAGAATGAAAATATCTTTATGCCTGGTATTAAATTAGAAAGTTCATGAACCTAATAATGTCACTCAAAAAAGGAAAAATTCTCATCTTTATTTAGTGAAGTCATAATTTAGAACGCAAATTCATAATTTAAAACTGATTTATAAGAGCATAAAGGACACCTAAACTTAACAGATGTTGGAATAAATTGTTGAATGCAGACAGACCAGCAGAAATGACAGATATTATTTGGTTTAGCATTTCTAATTGCCAAAGTTCATACTAATTAATAATAATTGTCCAATTCTCAGAACTCCTGCAGAAAAGTCTGGATAAAATTTTTCTGACTATCCGAAAGACATCTACAGTTTTTATCTAATGTGGTATAAGACATAGTCTACATGATCTTATAGTAAACTATTTTGATCAAGTAGAAATTAATTTCATGACTTTTTATTAAAGATTCTAAAATATTATTTTAGAGAAAGGGGTTTAAAAAAAAAATCCACGAACAAATTTTTGTTCCAGAAACAATCAGACAACACTGTAATAATTACTTACGGGGTTATTTAGGAAATCTAAAATTTAAAAGTAAGGGTAAGAGAAGCTGGGCATTTTGCAGTGGTTACAACTCTCACGGAGCAGAGATGGATTACTGGAAGGACCCCATTGATTTCAAACACACAGCTGGCAGGTGGGACTCATGGAAGGCTCTTCCCATCTATCCCACCAAAAGCACAAGTATAAATGAAATCCCAGCAAAGCTGAACTCACCAACAGAGGGCAGCTGACTCACAGGTATACGAAATTCTTATTCCTGTGAAACCCACGGCAAAACCCACTTGCCATCAATGAAATCCAAACTGACATCAAATCTTTTTACCTGAAATCTATAATGCCACGATTGGACAAAGCTTTGCGAGCGGAACTAGCACATGCTTTCAAACAATAAAGATAATAACTGAGAAAGGGGGAGACAAACCTATCACAGTCCAAATCAGATGAATGCTCTGAAACATGCAACTCAAAACTGTTCAGTTAAATTTTTTAAAACTGTGGAGAAACTCTCAAGCTAGCCATCTTTGCTAGCACCACGAAAATTGAAATTTGCATACTATATTTATTCTTAAATAGTAATTCACATGGAGGAAAATATGTTTTTATAATGTATGATGTTTATAAACTTAAGGAAAAAACACAACAGTAACCTACTAACTGAAAAAAAATTATCACGCGACGACCGAACTAAAACAAAACATTAAAACTGATTGTTCTGGTGTTTTGACAACAGCACGTAGCTTAATACTGGAGCAAAATAAATTCTCCATTAAAATGTAAATAATGGTTTTAAACCTGCTTTTAAAATTATTAAAGTGTAGCTAACATCTGTTTATTGTGAAATCACAAATGAGTCTCATCCCTTTTAAAATTAATCTGTAACTCTTAACAAACACATAGACTATATCTGCCATCAAATTATAATCGACGCAGGATGAACTTTACTAAGTTTAATTATCTTTTCTTCTGAGTTTGAACTCCAAAGTGAACCTGGAACATCTGAGACATCGTTGTGTGCTACATCTGTCAGTGAATACAAGGGCTCACAAAATGCTTCCTTCATAAAATGATGCAAGTTCATCAGAGAATGGTTAAGTTAAGTTACAATAAGGGAAACGGCTGACTCAAAAATAATATAAATTACAGGCAGATTAAAAGCCCTCATAACTTTTAATTAAGCAATAAATCACAACAGACTACACAGGACTGCTGATTTATGCACTCCTCAAGTGAGAAGCAGTAAACAAAATTAGACAGGACAGAATATACATCTTCTTGGAAAAGAAGAATCTATCCTTTGGCGTTTCATTCAGATATAAAAATCTGCTTGTCTTTAGTTTTTTTACTGGTGGCTATAGCCTGCAACACACTGATTTATAACACAAAGACATGTCACGATCTATAGGTCATCAGGAAGGATGAGCTGGATTTGTGCAAACTCGTATTTACAACTCTTTTCTTAGTGTCCCTGCTAAAACAGGGACTTCAGGAGGCAAGGAGAGCCCCAGACAGCTGTACAGTGGAGACAGCTTTCATTTCTCTTTTCTTTCCCCAAACCCACCTACAAGTGACTAGGATGAATTTCAACTTTTGGAAAACAGCCCTTGCGAACAACAGACCTCCCTTGATACGGGGGTTGTGTTTGACAGCCAGTCAGAAAGCTGTAATTGGGCCTTGAAATCCAAAATCTCAAAGTAGTTTATATTCCAGCCAGCAATCTGGTAATGCTGACGATCCTGGTGCTGTCACCTAAAAAAGATGCAAAATTCCTGTATTCAACTTGCAGTTCAAATGCACACATTTAGCTCATGGCAAGGCCGGCACAATCCCTCCAGCCACGTGAGGAGAGATCAGGAGTAATGCAGAAGGTCATTTGCACTTTTATTCTGCCGTCTTGGAGGAGGAAACCAATTAAACAATATAAAAAGAAAATAAAATCCATTCCTGAATCTATCAATCAGCTACAGTGCATAAAACAAAGCAAACTGAACAAATTGTATGGGTATAATTTCTGGGAAATGGCCACAAGAAATGTCTGCACCAGAAAAAATATTAATACTTGCTAAGTATTAATCAATGATAACTGCTGGAGACGGAACAACACAGCAATATTAAATACTTTCAAAAGGCAAGACCAGGTTTATTTTAAGGACCATAATACCAGAGGTGCCTGAGCATTCCTGGGCTTCTCAGGAGCTCTGACAGATGATTTCACATAATATGCATTTTCTTGTCTATTCTCCCTGTTTGAGCAGAAACTTCATTTCCAATTATTTTCTCTTATTCATAAAGGAGAGTCAGAAAGGAGGGATTTTCTGCTCTGAATACTCAAGATATGTTCCCAGCATGCAGGTGAGTCAGACCATCTTTAACAAACTCTATTTCTCTAAGAACAAAGCCAACCAACTGAATTCGATCAATTTTAAACTGAGGACACATAGAATCTGCTATATATTTATGAGAAAATTCAGGCCTTCTAAAAGACACTGCTGTCCACTGGAAAAATAAAAGTAGTGACCAAAATCTTAACAACCAAGCCAGATCAGCAGAGTGAATGCAGAAGACCTCCATGGATGAGACACATCCAGATTTAGATATGTGGCTGACCAGAGGATAGATGAGATACTCTGCCCTGCAGAGGAAACTCATTTCTCCACTGCAGTCTTCCTACCACCAGAGCTGGGGGCGGACTGCCGTCACATCTTTTCTTAAAGCTTCTTCCTAGAAGCCTCACGCTGGTTTCTGACAGTAGTAGATGCTACACCCGGCCAATACCAGTATGTAATTTACCAACTCAACACAATACAACTCAACGCAGCTCAACCTTCGCTTAGGCTGGATGCTCCCTGGATTGGACGGAGCTGGGGTGTCTTCGACTTAATCCACTCACGTTCAACATCCTGCCCGTAGCTTGTTACATTCGCACTTCAAAACGTTTTGAAATCATGTGGGAGGTTCTACAGAACTAAATGATTGTAATTAATTCCATTACTTGACTTAGAATCCATTTAAAA
The DNA here is from genome assembly GCA_013396935.1 of Baryphthengus martii. Taxonomy (NCBI): domain Eukaryota; kingdom Metazoa; phylum Chordata; class Aves; order Coraciiformes; family Momotidae; genus Baryphthengus; species Baryphthengus martii. The sequence continues at coordinate 17,272 of VWZK01009318.1, forward strand.
ATAAATTTCCACATTCATGTCTTCAGTTAGAGCAAACATTGTTTTGTAATCAGCAAGATAATATTTTGGAAACTAATTTTGTACAGAAAGAAATTATAAAGGACAATAAAGAGAAGGAAAATGTGTCAAAATCCTCATTTAACTTGCTGAAACCAAGAAGGGGGATATTTTTGTGTAACGCACTCTTTACGAAGTCACATGTGATAAAAACCGCAATGCCAAATAGCTGTTTTTCACATCTTCCACCATATGAAAAGGTGAAGAGATCGATACCAACATTTTTCATTTTGAATATTCTTGGGTTTGTTCCAATTAGAACAGAATCCAGGTCCGTATGTTAAACGTTATGCAACACTTCCCCTTCCTTAATGACTGCAAACCTAAAACTGAGAACAAATTACACTTCTACAGAAAAGAAATAGAAAAATTTCTAAAAGGAGGAAAGAGGGGGGGGAAAAACCCCAAGATTAAATGTGCTGCAAAGGAATAACCAAGGCATCAATCCTTTGTGTTCTCCTGTTCCTAAGACAAAGACAAGCAAGACTAAGTTCAGTCTCGGTGTTAGATGCTGTCATGCTGATTTATGACATACAGTGTGTGCTGGTCCAACATGACATATTGTCCACAAGAGATTCAGCACAAACCAAACTTCTTTCCTTAAAAAATACTGCCCAAACCAATTTAACTTCAGTTCCTTAGGTGAAATGCTAATGCTTTCTCCACTGGGCCACCCGACCTTCTATGGCTGATTTTCCATTTAATTCCATCTCCTCTGCAGAGAAATAAACAGGACAAAGCACACTTGGTATAGCTCCTATTTTTCACTGCATTTTGCAGTATGCTAGCATATTAAACAATAAATATTTCTCTCAACAACAAACATAGAAATTGTATTTGAATCAGAAATAGTTATGAGGAAATTTTCAGTTCCAGAGATGCAAACACATCACTTTCTTTTACGGCAAAAAGTCCTGCTTTGATACCTACTTCATTAAGAACTTGGTAGGGGTTGTAGGAGACAGAAAAATGTAGTTTAATCAATTAGCACAAGACTACTAATTTTTGTGGATTCAGAGTAATTCTAGGAAGGAGGCTGGCACTGTAAGATGTTTAATTTCACAACGTGCAAATGTACTCTCAACAATTACAGAAAATAGCATTATACCATGGATCAAGATGCAATTATTATTAAAGAAAAGTTTAAAGGAGCTCTATAGATAAAAAAAATAAAAAAATCTAAGTGATACTTTTGAGGAAGTTGTTAAACTGCTCCATTTTTGCAAGGCTAGAGCTTTTCACAAGTGGCGATTGTGAAATAAATTTATACAACCCTTTTACTCAACAGAAAATCAGCAGGAGAAATGAAAACCAAGTGTGGATAGCTACTAAAGCTGAATACAAAATTAATATATGCTAAAGGATTATTATCCTGAAGGACATCATGGGAAATGGTTGTATTTTCCTTAGGAAGTGAAGCAGTACTCACCCACATGGTGGACTCTCCAGACACTTGCTTTGGGAAGATGAGATAGAGCTCAGGCCACACTGATACAGCTCGCTACTTTTGCTCATCTAATGATCTAAATTACTGTTTAGTATCACAACTTCCAGTCACAGCAAGAAACGGGTAAGAAAACCCGGAGGTTCTCGCTATTTTTTTTTTGACACAAAATTCTCGCACATTACTGTAGCAGGCAAAAAAAAATTGTCATTTTTATGATACTGTAAAACCACACTAGAATCAGAGGACAAATGTTTCCGATGCTGTAATTCCTTCCTTTCAGGCTGAGTAGGAGGAAATTAGACCTTCTGAAGGTAAAGCCAAGATTAAAGACAAGATTTTTTGTTTCCAGAAGTTTAGCTGAGCACGAAGCAAGTGAGTGTTGATAGACAGAGCCAGAGGAAAATATAGATCAGCCGTGTCCTTGCGAGTCACAGAAAGAGATCATATGAAGCCCATGCTACTGATACAGCAGCACGGGACTGGACTCAGAAATAAACTCCTGGCAGCTGAAATCTGTGAGAGGAAGCGATTTCATGAGTGCCTCAAAAAAGTTCAGCGACTTTTCTGACAATTAGAAATCTCTACTATAAAAGAAGTGATTTAAGCAGGAGCTATTTATGACTAACACATTTTAAATTATATTCTTGAAGACCAGTTTGTGATGCTGAAAGGTAGGGGTTATATATGCAACTCACCATCCAGGGACTGGATGTGAGCTCATTCAAAGATAGCAATGAAAGACCCCGTGCTCAAACTTATCCTCTAACACAGGAGTTCTCAATAAACTTCTAACAGTTTCGAAAATGCTTCATGTATATGCATATGTTTATTAAAAAGACACATTTATGCAAAGGAAGAGTACAACTGAATACTACTCCAAAACAAAGGATGAAAATAAAATCCTTCATAGTCAGGCACACTCAAAATTAAGAGAATAAATACTATTTATTAATTCACAGTCAGATAGAGGACAAACACAAATGAAATAGGTTGGAAATATTTTGTATCAGCAAGAAAGGACTGGAGTACAACTTGAAGGAAGGAAAACAGGAGAAATACGGTTATATGTTGCTTATTCATAAAGTTATGGTATACAAGATTATTGCTCTGACAGGAGTCACCTACCTAAAAAAAAGTGGACCTTGCTTCATTATAGTGCCTTGTGATAAGTGATGCTATATTGCTCTTCCTTAGGCAGAGCTCCTCTGAAACATTCTAAAGACATTTTTGGATCACAGAAACTTAGCTTGCCAAATGTGAGCCAAAAAAGTGCCTACAGAACCAGCTCCCGAATGTGAGCAAATCAAAGTTTAGTCTGCACACTTCTGTGCTGGTTTTCATTGTGGTTTTGTAAGAATTAAAAGTGTGAAAAGATCTTAACAAAAGGCCTTTCCCGAGCAGACTTTTCCTAATGGTACAGACTAGAAAAGGGGAAATATCATACACACACACGCACACACACACACACACACACCTCCCTCCACCTGTAGTCGAAGTCTAGTTTGCCTCGCAAGAGACAGTGACTTCTACAGTTAAGAGCAGTCTCCAAGCCCATCCCATCTTGTACACTCTAATGGTGAGCCTTTAAGGCCTATGATTTTGTAAGATTTTAACTTTTGCACAGAAATTGGACACAGTTTTTGCTGATCAAAAACTACTGTATTTTTCTGAAGTGCAAGCAGAATGAAACCAGTCATTTTCTACGAAAACGTTACCAGAAATTCATACATCTGCACACCTGCTTCTGAGAGATCTGATGTATAAATGCACCACTGCCCTGCTTTTGCTTTCTGTTAAAACTTCTGTATCCAATTTCAGGAAAAGTACTTGCAATTGTAATGTGCAAGTGTCTGTATTTCTCATATTCTACAGTGAACACTGGCAAATGCCATTAAGAATAAAATATTCATTTTAAAGAAAGCAGCTAAGTTTAAATTTCAAATACATTACATATTTTTTCCTGCTGTGCCTGCCTTTACAAATGCTCCCAATCCTGTAAAAATGTTTGCTTAAATATATACAGTATATATAAAGGGAATAAACTACTTGCTATGATATTTGTCCTTTAGCAGGACTGAGTGAGAGAGAGAGGGGGAGGAAGGAGAAGGAGGGAAAGTCTTGACAAGAATATATATTAGAGCAATCAATAAAAAGATAATCCTTGGAATTCATGAGTCTTTAAAATAAGATGCATTTTCTTGTAGTAATCCTAAAAACCTATAAAAGAATATTCAAGCAATAAACCCCCCATAACTCATATTTAACCTTTCATCATGTATAACTACATATTAAATAGCTTAGCAACTGCATGCTGTGTAAGTGCATTCAAATAAGAGCAGAAATAGAAAAATGTAAATGCTACACCTCTTTTAACATGCATTGCACAGCCAAGAACATCTGCCAGCTGACCCCATAATCCAATCTGCTGTTCAGAAGCAATCATATCCTCAGATAAGAGCTGCACAGCTTCTACATGCAATGCTCATTTTCTTGAAAAGATGGAGCAAAATGTAGTTAGACAAATCTCGAACAATTTTCAAACACTTAGAAGTACAAGACGAAAGTAATTCAACATATTACATGGACCTGCATTAAAATACTGTCATCTCTTCCCCCCAATACTGTAATTCATCTTTTCACAGGGAAACAACACAGAGGAAGTTTAAGGCTGAAATGACTGTATCAGCTCCAGTGATTATATCAGAATATCGAGTGCATACAGCCCACACAAACTGTTTGTCACTTCTGTTAGAAAATAACAAACCCTGGAACCAAATCTGGAAGGACTCAACCTAATACATTGACTATAAAGAGAAGAAATACATAAAAATGAAATCAATTCTCTTAACTCTTGAGTTTAATTCTCCCAGCTACCGCAAAAGGAATGGAATGCTTGAGAGGCTCTAAGGGGGAGGGGAGTGAGGAGTGAGGACATCTGAAGGAATGGCTAGAAGATACTCCTGAAAAGTCAAAAAACTCCATGGAATTCAGAGCATAAACCCCACAGAATATCATGCACTAACAGAATGTGTCACTACCTCTGAATAAAGTTAAAACTTCTTCTAAAAAATGATGTCCCAAATACACAAGCAACCTGCATTGACTGAACTTATTCTAGGCAGACAGGCTTTTATGAAACAGGTTAGGTGACTCAAATAATTACTTAACACTCATCAAATAAATTGTCCTGATCATGCAAATTGCCCCTCTCTCCAGAGCGGCAGCTTTGCTAAAGTATCTGTTTTGGCCAGGCCCTGGACATGAAGGGAAATGATAAAGAGAGAATTGCTGGAATAGCATTTCACGTAACACTCTCGGGAGTTAAATTTATGTCATATATCTGAGAGGCATTTAAAAAAAAAAAAAAAAAAGAAG
>VWZK01009318.1:22182-84831 GCA_013396935.1 Baryphthengus martii
GATGTAGAGGGGTCTGACAAGCAGCCTAGAAAACACCCTTCACAGGAAAAGGGTGAAAAGATTATTTAGCTTAATGAGAAAAAGATACAAACTGACTGAGGGCTTTAATTATGGCACTGGAAAATGGAGGGTTCTCCAAAGTAATTGATTAAGCAATAACAAGAACCAAGCTCAGAAGCAATAGCTAAAGAAAGATAACTAAAAATATCAGAGGAAATAATAAGGGAAATCTACTGGTACCTAGAGGAGTTTATTATTTGTTCTAAGTTACCTAATATCTTTATCAACTGCATAAAACACAATATAACACAGCAGCCAGTAAAAGACAGAACAAATGTCAGCACCAAGGTGACTTAGCTTGCTCAGGTCTGATATCAAGCAAAGCAAGCATTCTAGTGCAGCTATTTAACCCAGATTCTTTGAAAATAATTAGGGTGTCACCTATTTATATATGAAGAATCTATAGAGCTCTGCTCTAGGATTTAAATACTGCCCAGACCAGACAGCAGACAACCTGCCTTGCAGTGGATTAATGCTATGTGTCCAGCTTAGCTAAACAGCGGCACGACCAGCTAATTTAGTTTACCATCTGGGTAGGCAACTTGTGCCTGCTGCAGTGCGCCTAAGGACCTCCTCGGTGGTTCTAAATCAGGGCTGCAAGTCCAAGTCCAGGGGGTGCAAAGTAAAACTCCTTCCAAACTGCACAAAGCACTGAGAAGGGTTCAGGAAGGCAATGATAGAATCATACGCATGTGCACCCGCGCGTGTGTCTAAACGTATATATTCACATATGTATGCACACACTTTCCTTATTAGCACAATTTCTTCTTACCCTAAGAGCTCTGAAACAGGACCTGATCCAATCCTATAAATCTAAATTGGAAAAAAAGATAATCCAGTTGTGTGCTGAACCAGCTAGAAGTAGCTTCTGCTTCTATCCTAAAAATTCCTCAAATTAAAGCCACAGGCAAAGAAACAAAACACACTCAAAAAGTAATCAGACAAAACACCACCCCAAAAACCAAAAAGCCACAGACCTAAAGAAACAGACCTTACTGCGTTTCTATGGCGTCACTACTAGAGCTCACAATAGCAAAGCCTCTCATGAATTCAGTGGGGTTTAGATCAAGACATGCGCTCCCAGTAAAGAGGCAAAAAGCACCGATCACCTTTACACTAACACCAGCCCTGGCACTTTGCAAGCACTGCGCGCCGATAAACCGTACAAAGACATAATTTCCAAGTTTAAACAATTTCTTTCCTTTAATATCTTCCGAAAGGCTTTGGAAATTAGCAAATCTAATGTGTGTGGGAATAGGCAACACTTTATAGCAGTAAGTTTACTTTTAATGGAAGTAGTCTGCTGTGTCTATGGGTAACAAGCCCCAGTATCTTTTCATTACAAAGGAGCTTATTGTTACCATATGACTTACTGTGGGATTTCATTTTGCCTCTTTGGTGATCTGTCTGATCTATTAAGAAAAGCACTGAGGTATGGACAACATACACTTTATTGCAGTTTTATATTTCCATAGTCTCTGCTGCTTCTGTTAGGCTACTGCCTATGAATTTCAAATAGTAATAAGAAAAAAGAAAAAAAAATAAAAATTTACCAAGTTTCTCACAGGAAAAAAAAAAAAAATTAAATGTGAAGAAAATGAGGCAAGTTCAGAGTCAGGTGTTAGAAGTAATGCTGCATCCCAGGACACGACCGCTGCAGCAACGGCTGTGCAGAAAAACAACTGGATCCACCAGTTCGAGCACCCACAAGACACTACACAAATCCATCTTTGTATGAATACTATTAAAGTCCTTCTACACAAACTCTGCAACATATTTCATATATATGTGTATTCATAACATATATATGAAGACCCTTTGGCATGACTGTTTCTGCCCTATTAATTAACTTTCACGGTTGAATCTGAAATAAAGGACATGCAAAACTAAATAGTACTTCATCAGTGTTAATTAGTGTTATGAATTAATTAGTAAATGTAGGAAATCACTACCAGTTTTTCAGAAATGTATACAGCATTAAGTAGCATTTAAGTAGATGCTGATCTTTTTTTAAGAGTATCAATTTAGAGATTATTTTCCTCTGATGAGATACTTCAATATTGAACATACAGAGATTAATGTTCAAGGGAATTTGTGCTGTGTTGAAGGGAAATGTCTCTAAGAAACAGCAATATATATTTAACAGATGTTTCTGCAGCAACCTTCGTCTCAGAGAATTTAAAAGTTTTAAGATATACGTGACATCTGAGCTCCCCAATGCCTATACACTGTCCAGGTAGGATTATTCATCCAGGACTTCCTGTGCTCCAGGAGATGAAAATTTCTTCATCTAAGAAACACGGTGTTTCAGGTCAAATTCTGCTTTTTCGTGAGCATATCCCCCTCACTCCTCAGGAAGTTTGAGGATTGCCTATAAAATCTGACACAAGGTGTGGTCCCAGAGATGACTCCTATTTTTAATTTCTTCACCAGCACAGTATCTTTCAATCACAATTAAAAATACAGTAAGCACAGAGAGATTTGTTAAGTACTTAAAGCTGCTTACCTGGTTCTTGAGATCCAGCTTTGGGCAGGGACGACCTCCATTGTAAGGCTTCTCCTTCAGCCACTTGGATCGGACTTTCACTCCCGGTCCACAAGAAGAGCTGCAAGGAGACCAGCTGGACCAATCGCTTAATTTGCAATCGAACGGGCAAGGGACCGTGCAAGATTCTTCAATGTAACCTAAACCAAAAAATTAAGAAAGGTTTTAATCACCACAGCTAATGAACTCCAGTCCTCTGATGGCTCACTGCAATCTGTGTAATCAACACAAAATAAAAACTCCTTAAAGAGAAGGCATTTGGCAGACTGACAGAACCTTCCCAACGCGAGATTATGGCATTCTTTGTAAAGAACAGGAGCGACTAAAAATAATTTCTACTTGGTTTAGTCCAGTGAAGACTGCGATAAAACTGACCAATCTAAAGGACACAGGCTGGTAAAACCATCTGTTGTGAAGCTGGTGGTCACCAACAGGTGGTGATTATCTTTTCTATGAAACTGTGACCATCCTAAATTCTGGAGAACTAGGTGTACAGCCCAATTTTGTACTCCGTTAGGACTATGCCAGCTATCTCCAGAGCTGGCACAGGCACGGAGTCGGAGCTCTCTTCCCAGCAGAGAGAATCAGAGGACGGTGGAGGCACTAGACCTCTGCTGTTGGAAGCTCCCACAAGCTGCATGAGGGACCTGCCTGCAGCCTGCCAGCTGGAGAAGTTTGGGATTCATTCTTGAGAGAAGCAGATGAAGCTTGCTTCACGCTTCTTTCTGGCATTTCTCTTTATGCATCTTTCCAACTGTTTTGCCTGTTCTGGGTTTCATCAATGGCATTTTAAAGCTTTGCTCTCACCTGAACCTGCGTTGACATAACAGTCCTCCCAAGATCATAACTTCTTTAAAATCAGAATATGAGACATCTGCAGGACCAACTCTTACTGAATTAAAATTAATCAGGGTTTCTCAGGGAAAATACGAGGTTCCTCTATACAGGCATGACTGTATAGCTGGTTCAGGAGCTGGCATGTGGGAAGAGAGATTTTGCAGAGCCCAGCACTGGCTGTGGAGCTCCTAGTGTGCAGAAAGGCAGCGGAGGGTGGCCGAACCCTCAGGGTCTCCAGGGAATTACCGGCACCAGTCTCGGGTTGGCGGTGTGGAACAGCTCCTGTACCTTCCTACCTACTGTGCTACACTGGTTCTCCTCAAGCTTCTATTATCTGCTTGTCATGTCTGTATGTACTATTTCATTTTAAACAAAAAAAAAAAAAGAGATTTCATGTTAGAGCACGGAAGTCAGTGGCTGCTAAAATCAGCCTTTATTACAGGCGGCTTCGACCCTCTGACAGCTCTGGCAACGATGATCACAGAAATAACTGAATTTCATCCCTACTGTATTTCTGATGTTTCTCATTTTTATGCCCTTTCTCTGTTTGGTTTTCATCACACTAACACTCCCTCTGTATTCCTTACTTAGAGGATACCGAATTAGCGCTTTCAGTTACTCTTTTATGAAGGGTCTCCCACTCTACCCAGGTGACAGTCACGGCAGCAGGGAGGAAAAAAATAACAAACAAAAAACATAGAAAAACCCAACCTAGAAGCAGCTGCCCTCCGAAACCCCCCAACAACAGCCCCGAACAACTGGAAAACACCAAGGCTGAGGCATGGAGATTACTCTGGTCCCGAGCTGGATTGCCCAAATCTGCTGCTGACTCCAAACAAGGACTGCACTACACCCTGAGCATTGACCCACAGCAGCAATACACTGCCTCCGTCCCGGTCTCCATGCTGAAATCAGTATCAAGAGAGGTTTCAGATTTAGTTAAGCATCACCCACTGGAAAATGCCCTCCTTCTAGAAGTACAAAAAATACTATTGTTGTTTTTTGTAAACAGTACCTTAGAAAAAGGCTAGAAACAACAGTAGTTCCCTCTTTCAGTTCAACGATGCTCTATTTCTTTGCTCTTTTTCCTTTGTGATGGTTCTGTTGTATCTTCCTTTACAGCGGCCACCCCGAAGCCTGACAGCTGCAATCATTTCCCCAGTAACTCAAGCTGTAACTCTTCCCTAAAGCAGCAGACCTGTCTCCACATGGTGTACTCCGGTTTTCTTTGCTACCTCTTATCTCCGTGTGTTGTGTTGCCTTTTCATTTGCAGCTCCAAAGCTACTAGAATTTGGTCTCTTAATTATTCCCAACCCAATCCACCACAGTGGTGTTTGCAAGTTTGAGATATTTCAACTTTGCGCGCTTTGTATTCTCATCTAGGTGAGATTATACCCATGCAGATACAGATATAAATATTTCCAAAAGACTTGCTTTTTCTTCCCCAAATGAAACTCCCAAATATCCCTCTAATATTCTATTCCATCTTAGGTTGCCACTCAAAGTAATTCATAATACATTATGATAAGTAAAAGAAATTTTCTTATGATAGATTTATGAGAAGCATTTCTTAGGCAGTTCTCCAAAGAGTTCTCTTCCACCACCATATGAAACATCATTTTTCCTTGGGCTGCATGACAGCCTAGGTAATTAACTCTTAACAGAAACAAAGAAAGTGCCTTGTTTCAAAGGAGAATTAGACAGAGGGGTTATCAGCTTATCAGTGAAGGCAAAATGGGCTAAGCTTTTTGGCAGTTCAATACCTATCTCCATAATAAAAAGAAATATATGGGGAAAAAAAAAAAAAGAAATATCATTTAAAAAAAAAAAGAAATATAAGGAAGAGGAAGGAAAAGGTATAATAAACAAAAGAAACCTATTGTATTCCACCCCCGGGAAGTGCTGTAGGGATCCCTCAGCGAATCACAGAATTTCAAAAGACGTCCTGTTGCTAAGAGGCCAGCTCATTACTTTCTGAGTTTCCTCACCCATATTTCTAAATTACATTAAGTATAAACAAATAATGGCCAGCTAATAGAGCATTAAATTACCATACTGCCCAGAGGAAGCCAATTCTCCATATTGAACAATGCTGCGGAATCACAATGGGAACATAACTTTCTTTCAGGCTCTTCTCACAGGCTGCCATTATTTCACCTATCCATCACTTGAGGTTAACCCTATCCCAAGACACCCATGGATCAAAGATGTCACTCAACAGAAATTTTCCTCCAAAAATCTTTCCGTGATGTATTCTCTCTGCTCAGACAGAGAATGCCTTTATGGCTATCTTTTTATGAGAAACTAGTAAATAATGTTGTAGTTAGCTTTTGAGAACAGGGTATTTGTTTTTCTCTGTAGGAGCCAAGCAATAGCTTGTCACAGTTGAGGGGCTGAAAAGAATTCAGTTTGGATACCCACCCTAACCCTAGCATTGGCAATCCTGGAAAACTTGCAGCATTGGCATAGTGCATAATATAAACCAAAACAAAACAATAACAAGGGAGATGATACACTATTAAACCAACCTTTTAATAAAGAATCCTACATTCAGGCTATTATCCAGAGAAATACTTCTTACCATAACAGAATATGAATAAAGGGAACAGTATAAACACACTTCTGAGTTATTGTCACTTAACTCGGGGAGACTAACTCAAGGTTGAGTTTATGCAGCTGGTTTTGTCTCTGTCATCCTTAAACATCTCACTCATCCATCACATTACCCATTTTTCTCTCCTCTGCAGAACCTGGTACGAAAAATTCATTGAGTTTCCAAGACCTTGTATAGTAAAAGATGTCCTCTTCTCCCCAGCTCTGCTTTCCATGCATTCTTATACCATTTCTTGAAGCTTCCTTTAAACTTTTAAAAAACATTCCTCAAAATCTCAAATACCATTAAAATAAAGCTCATTCAATCTAGAAACAACAGATGAGAGCCTCTGTCCTACCTGAACCAACAGCAGGTTCCTGAACGCTGGAGCTGCAGACGTCGCAGGAGGTAGCGACAGAAACACCAGCGCACAGGATATTCAAGTCGGTGCTTTCAAACATACTACTGGGAATAGTCCTGAACTGGCAGGAAAAACGGAGCTGGATGATCGAATAAGCCTTTTCTATGTTTAAGTGCTATTGTTTTACTACTGAGACACTGCCAATGTAATGGGATGAACAAATGCATTTACCTAGGCTGCACAGCTCATTTGACTATTATTTATTCATTAAGAACAATGCACTTGTTGCTCTACAAGCCACAAATGAAGTCTCTTCCCTACAGTGTCTATAATAAACAAAGCACCCACACATTCCCCAGGATGTACTGGGAAGGCTCAGACACACGGTGCAGCAACCGTCCCTTGTCTGATTTCTTCTGTGCAGCCCCAGAGACAACGCAACGGCAGGTAGATGAATAAAGTGAGGATGATGGTCTGGTGGGTGTTGGAGGTTAAGGCTCAAATACATGGTGTAACAATTGGTATTGTCTCTTTTTTGCTGTGCAACCCAAAAGAGCCAAGGCGCCTGGAAGGAGCTGGATGATGGGCTGGCAGGTGTCAGCGGCACAGAAGCACGAAGAGGCCACGGATTGCACCGCGGCGGCGCAGGGGAGTTCTGCAGTAGCACAATTTCTTTCCCACCGACACAAGACACTACAGATCACACCAGGCACAATCAGTAAGGGGCTGCAGTGTCCTTCCGTGCCCCCCTCTGTATCAGCAAACACATGGTGGTGGGAGAAGCAGGCGATTAGTAGGTTTACAAGCTAACATAAGACACTGGCATCCACACACCCGATTGTTGTACTTCCAAATGATGAATTTGTTGCGGGTGTAAGGTCTGCACAGAGCGTTAAACAACTGTGCCAACAGGATTCCAAGAGGCTGAGTTAAAAGTGATTCAAAAATAAACATTCCTCCAGCAGCTTTGGAGACAGATGCACTCCTAATTGAATTGGCTTTAAACTCTTCTGTATCCTCTCTAACATATTTCATCATTCCAATTAACAAACTTCTAGTGGTTCTACCCTTGTTAGTAAACCTTGAGGTGCTTCATAAAACTCAAGGTCATTCCTGTGAGAGGGACAATTCTGTGCCTCACCGCAACTGCAACTGGTAATAACACTTGGAGTCTACAGGATGAAAAAGATCACCCTTTAACAAACAAGGCAGCAGCAGAGTGGACTGTGGTACAGAAGAAATGTTTCTAATTACACAGACCAAAGGTAGAGGGAAAAAAAAAGGATTTATTTTGCAATTAAAATTTACATTCATTTGGTTACTGGCTGTGAAAGATGTAGAGTAACACCAGTAAATCTCTGCGGTGCTAAAAGTTTAATAGCTAAAGACTTTATAAGGGAGACCTGGTGGACCATGGCTGCTCAGTTGAAGCTTTGGGATCTCCTACAAAGTAAACCTCAAGTTTTAACTCAGGTTAAAACTCATCATCAAGCACACACTGCAATTAAGAGACTAACTCCACCAGCTGATCATAGCTCTATGGTTGGGGCTTCCCCAGTGTGCCACAGATAAGGAAGCCACTGGCCATGGGCTACATGGCATGGCTAAAGGCTCCAGAATCATAGAATGCCAGCTTGGAAGGGACCTCATGGATCATCTGGTCCAACCTCTCAAGACAAAAAAAAAAAAATTAAAAAAAAAAAAATTGATTTAAGTGAGACGGCCCAGCACCCTGTCAAGTTGAGTCCTAAAACTGCCCAGTGTAGGGGAGTCCACCACTTCTCTTGGGAGACTATTCCAATGTTTAAATGTTCTCATTGTAAAGAACTTTCTTCTGGACTCCAACCGGAATGTCCCCTGGAGCAACTTGCAACTATTCTCCCTTGTTTTCTCCATGTGACTGTGAGCTACAAGGGGAGCACCTTGTCCTAAGCAATCCAGGTCCAAACATTAAAATCGTGGTTCAGGAGAGAACATTAGTAATGGAAGGAAACTAAGCAGAGCAAGTCTACGAGTCTCAGAGCTGCCAATATCTTTAGTTGCATCTGACAAGGATGTAGTACTGCCATGGAACAAATGTTTAATTTTATTATTTCTTTTACGCGCAAGGATTTGAGAGATTTTATGCACTATTAGTTTGTTAGCTGGGAAATTTAAGAGATAATCTAATGAACATACACAGTAAATGTACAGCCAAAAAAACCCAGCAAAAATAACTTTCACATAAAAAAATTTTTGCAAAGATCAAATAATGGACCCTTAGCTAATTTATTCCCACTTGCTCTTCCCAACAAAGAGGCACATGTTCTCGTTACCTCGTAGCAGACTGATTATAGATTCTAAATAGACCAGAGAGGACTTATAAAAAGCGCTGGTAAGTTTAACTCAACGTTATTGAAATTCATCCAAAGGTTGGTTTTATTGCTCAATTTCAGAGTGCCTACAAATCCTGATGAGGCGGTTGGGTTGATGCTGACTTTGCATTATGACTCCTAATTTCTTTTGATTTTGTATTACAATTTTCTTCCTTAAAGAATTTGCAAGCTTACGCTTTAAGTTACATGCAGACTGTAACGGTTGATATAGTTAATCTTTTAACTAAATAAGGAAATCTCCATTAATTAGCACATTCCTCATAACAGATTGCAGAACAAGCTGAGAACTCTGCCGGAGAAGGGAGACTCGCCTGCTGCCTTCCGAGCGCAAAGAAATAGTGCAAACAAATAGAACTTCATTATGTACATTCATCTCGCAGGGAACTTCCAACGCAGGCAGGTAAAAATCCACTGCACAAACGTAGGCTCCAAAACCAGCTGTGGAAATGATTCCCCCTCTTCCTGGGGCTGTTCCCTTGCCGTGAAGGGGTGGGCAGGCTGCCTGGGAGCCCTGACATCTTAAGAAAGACTTTACTCAAATAAAAGAAAACAAAAAATCATCCACCGGGATCCTTAGCAGTTAGGGTAGTAGCTCTGCTGTGTTTTTCTATATACTTTGCACACCACCCTGCCTCTGGGAAGATCATCTGCTTAGTCCAAATAAAACTGAGTATCTTCTTTTTTTTTTTTTTTCTCTTTATTGGTGTCCTCATCTTCTGTGTATCAGCAAATAAACTCATCCCACTGTACTTTACTATGAACTCTTTAGCATTCTTCAGGTTGCTCAATTCATAGTAAAAGCAGATTTTTAAAACAAACCTGAGACTGTGTTTAATTTTTATCACAAAATTTATATAAGGCTTTTTTTAAAGGCTGAACACACTTCCACAATACATCATGAAGACAAAATTAAATTGTCCACAAACTGTCAAATTCCCCTCTTTCTCCTACATCTGACTTCTCTCAGAGGCCCAATTGCACAGTAGCTCCGAAAATAGATGTACACTGCAGACTGCTCTGAAGATCAATATAGACTTGGGCAATTTGAACCAGGCGGGGAAGCATCTTCCAGAGCCAAGGGTCCATCACTGGGAGAAAGCTGCCGCCAAATGTCACCAAAAATATCTGCCCCCATCAGTAAATTATATACAGCCTGAAGGTCAATGGTTTCAGGCTCTGCTGGAGCACACTAAGAAACTCAATTTCAGAGTTTGGGGCCCTCCGCGGAGAGCATCTTTCTGCCAGTTTCTAAAGATACGACGTTAGGCACCGTCAACACAATATGCCACCTCATTTCAGCTGCCAAGCTGCGACCCCCAAGACACAGACAGGCCTCATTTAGACAACTTCTCTCAGACAACAACGCGACGGTTTCCATTTTACAGAATGGGAAACATTGATGTATTTCCTTGTAGCCTGATAATGAGCAAGTATTGAACATTATAATACTGCTCTTACTTCAGACAAAATAAACCACCAGATGACTCTGAAGAAAGGAACACAAAGCAATTATATCCATGTGCAATTAATATTATCAAGAAGGCTCATAACAACATAAAAAAAAAATCCTTTTCTTTTTTTTGTTCCTTCAAATGTACATTGCTAGCATTTTAATTTACAAACTCAAGAGGTACTACCAAGTGTAAGAGCCTCTGTTCAAGAGCAGGTCACACAGGCCCTGAAAAGGCAGGGAGAAGCTTCTGAGGCCGCAGCGACCTCGGCAGCCTCCCTCCCCACTGTCACAGGAGGCGAGTGACACAGTGACCTCTCAGATCAATACAGTTAAATCAATACACTGCCTCCATTCCTTCTCATCTCATTGACACTAAATGAGAAACCTAACTACACGCTTTAATTATAGTGGCACTGCTTTAAAGATGCCACTAACCATTACCAGCATTAGGAAGACCCGTGAACACTTCTCCGAACACCAGGTAGCCGCTGTGAGGTGCGGTCTGCTCCAAAAACGAGTTTTGCTCCTGCAATCAGAGGTCACCTTGCTCAAGAGGCAGGGATGCAAAGGCATCTGACCTTAAAGAAAGTTGTACTACAAAAAAACATGGAAACAGGATTTTAAGAAAGAGAACAGTCCTGATTTTCCACAGCTTAGGCACGGGCAGAGCAGCACAACTCATTTAGATGATGGAAATCCTTGAGATGGACAGAGGACATTTTTGTGACGTTAGCAGGCCCCAGCACAGAGTACAGATGTACTGCATTCCTGATAGATTTTTTGTTTCAATTTTGCAGCATGACTTTGAGCACTCTGGTAGTGTAGTTCAATCTCCTCTGCTGGAGGACTTCAATGAATTCAGACAGAAGCAGAAAGTGATGCAATCTTGTTAAATAATACGATTTTTAGTGGTCACTCCTTCATGCTACCAAACACAAATAAGATCCAGGATTTCACAGAGGGAATCTCTGTCTGGAGTGAGGGATATCACAAGTTTTGCAGACTAGGCTCTCAGTAATTTAATTTACACCGTCCTCATTTGCAAGCCTTGGAGGGCAGAGAGTTTTCAAAGTATATCACAGACCTAGGACTGGACTAAGCAGGATAAAATCTCAGTTACTCATCAATATCATTATGATACTCCTTAGAGTAGTCCGAACTGAAGTTTAATTTTATCCACGTTTCCTAATTCAGACTCATTTCCTCTGATCTTTTAAATTCAGCTGTTGCTGTTTCTGAGTTGGTCTCCCAAACTCTTGGACCAAACAGACTTCATCAGACATCTTGGAAGACATTCACTACATGCCCATCCCCCCATTTCATCCTAACTCTCTCTCTGTATGAAGTGTTCCACCAAACTCATTGCTGCTAGGCAGTCAGCTCATTCTATTCAGACACTGGCCGGTATGCAAGAACTGGAATTCTAATTTCGATAGGACTCATTCCATACAAGCAGAAATCGACAATGTCGCTTCTGAAGATCTTCAGAATATGTCAGATACGAAACCCCTTAACTCTCACTGAAATCCACTAAAACACCTACTATGTCCAGCTGTCACAGGGCTCCTCACCAGCAGTAAAGTGGTAGAGATATGAAACTGTGAGTTTCCACTTAAAAATGATTTGTCATCCATTTATTTGCCTGAAAATCCTGCTCGTTAGAGCTGTATAGAAGGCAATCAGGTTAAAAAACACTGGAAAACATCCACATAAGACATGAGAGGAATCCTCTGCACTATCACCAGTACACATCACTTCCCAGTACAACTACACATCTCAAAGGGATCATGAAGTTCTCCACAAGCAGGAAAAGTGTAGAGGTCTTAACATTAGAAGTCATAATTCATGGAAGGCTGAGGCTAAACCAGTATTTCTTCATACTTCCAACATATCATATTAAATGAAATGACACATAGGGAGGGAAAAATGTTAATTCTAAATCTGTATGGTAACATTTTATTAGCTCCTTCCTTCATAACAGGCTGTATTTTTAACAAATGTGTTACTAAGGCCAAAGAGATGGGCCACGTTTCAAAGAGATACTTGCAGGACAGTCTACTGCAGAAATCAGGGCAGTAGATTGCCCAGTGTATTAAGTTGCTATCAAAGCTCTCCTAAACCTCCGATAGACTATTTCTACACAGAGTTACTATTTCTACACTAAAAACTCCCATGGAAGAGCTTTAATCAACCTGTCAAAAACAGAGAAAGACTGAGTCTAATAATAGAAGCAAAAGGCACGGACATGAGCAAGGGTGGGCAGAGGTGGTCTGGCAAGTGAAGGCTGACGGTGATCGTCAAACACAAGAAAGTGTCCGAGGTTAGTAAAAAAAATCCTTTCTTTGTGTAGTCTGGTACTGCCGCCTCTTGAAAAGGGTCATTTTATGGAATGCAGCAAAAAGCATAAAAGAAAATTGGGCAAAAAGACACGCTATAAAGATTTATATTTAGAGCCAAGGAGTACAGAGGATGGTGCTCAAATAGCTAATCCTCTAAATATTTCCTCATAAATGCATGCTTGCTTTCTGTAAGAAGATAAAGATCTAGAAGAATGTGCATTTCTACGCACTAATGCCTCAGGGGAAGCCTTACCTTGCTTTAAATAAGCTTCTTTGATAGCCAGTTTGACCCACTCAGAAATAACTTTTCCGATGGCTGTTTACACCTTTGATTCAGTTGCCAGAAAAAAAACAAAACCATAAAGCACAAGCAACGTCTGAACAACTGTCTTGTGATCCAATTTCATTTGATAAGTCTCTTAACATCCAGCAAGGAAAAACTAAGGCCAAGTCTTCTTATGGTGAATTTATTTTGGAAAAAAATGAAAGGAAAAGATAGGGAATAAATAAAGGTTCTTTGAGTACTCTTATGAGAGCAATATGTAAAAATCTTGTCATTGAACAAGAAATGGAGGGCAGGTCCTTTACAGGCTCTGTTTTTGTGCCGAGAGCTCCCCGGGCAGCCACAGCTGTAATTAAGAGTGTCACTGCACACCCAAGGAGATACGTAGAAATGTCGGAGAGAGTTCCAGAGGAGAACCCAGCCAGGATATCGAGGCTAAATTTAGAAGCTATTTAGCTTTGAGATAGCCGAACACCAGTCAAAGGTGACAGCAGCTTTGAAGAGTCCTAAAGCGGGGACATGAGGGTGGGACAGCCCCTCTGCGGCTGGTAACACCTTTCTGCCACCTGTGATCCAAACCCAGCCTTAATTCCCATACAGCAAGGGATGGGCAGAAAATGAGGTGAATTTTTAGCCGAAACTTTTTTCCTCAAGCAGTCTTTGAAAAGCTTTGTCTTGATAAGTAATACAGTAATTTTTCTGTAATTCAAAGGCCACAGAGATATATACCGCAGAGACACAGAGGGGAAACCAGAGAGCAACAGAATTACTGTAATATTTAATTAAACCCAAATGCCAAAAGAAGGGTGGGGTCGTCTGAACACAGGGTCCGCAGCTTAACATTAACAGACAGTGCCAAGACCACCTACTACTCTCAAATTTTATGGAGGAGGCAGAACCCCGAGGCTGTCAGGTGTGGGGTCTGGAGCTGAGAAGAGGACAGCCTATGCAGGGTTGCCTGTTTTCCTCATAGAAGAAATGAGATTGTCCAGAATCATGAGATATTTGTAGGATGCTGTTTAAGGAAGCACGGAAACCACTTAAGACTAAACCTAGCTGGATTCTGGAATTCACGGTTTGTGCTAAAACAATGAAATTTCAATATAAAATTTCATTTAGACTAAGAACGAAGTTAAATACTTAGGAATATTTTCAAAAACAGGTGAAGCTTCTGTTCAGAGAAGTTTCTATTTCTGAAGATTTTTAAAACAACATCTGGGACTTATGCAACAATTTCATTATTCAAAATAAAATTTATTAGATAAGGCAAAAACGTATACCACAGTAAGTGCCAGAATAGACAGGCATTTATTCAATATAGACTTTCCAATTTTTTACCTTTTCAGAAAGGCAAGTTTGCTAGCAGTCTAGGACAGACTTGGCTCGTTTCTTTAACCTATTAAGCGATGCTTATAATTTTTTGAGCTACACAAGTATCATTTGCAGAATGATTATTAAAATCTAATGATTAAAAGCTATCTGAAAACGGCCCATTTTCTCCTAAAATGACAGTGCAGGGATTCACACACTGCAGGGTTTCAGAGCAGGTCCCTGCGTTAACTCACAGGTAGGTCATGAAATGTCTATCAAGCTGGTGGCCAGGATTTTCATACAAGGAGGGTAAACCCCAGAGGAACACTCATGGTAGAAATACAGCACTACTCTAGGCTGACCTTTCAGAAAATCAAACTTCCTGGTTTTCAGCAGCAGGAATTGAAAATCCTGATCCATGACCTTTGCATACTGTCCTAAATCTCTCAACACTGGGGACACAGCTGATCAGGACAGAAGCAGCACAGTCACTGCCTGGCACACACTGCCCTGATGTGCCTCAGAGCAGGGAACATCCCTCCAGCAATCACAAAAACTATGAGTTTTCACATCATCACAAATTTTAACTCCTCCTGGTGCATCTGTTTGCTAATCCCACCCGTTTGGGATTAAAACCGGTATTTGTAAGGAGTGACCTTCCCAGCTGCATTCCCAGTAGCAGTTACACCGACTGGGAACAGACAAAATGAGCATCCCTGCTGTGCCCTTCATAAATTTAGAGATAATTAAAGCATTTTAAGGTGACTGTAGGTTGAAGCTAACCACTCTGTGATTTAAAGCCAGGAACTATTTGTCTGTTGTGTCTTTCTTCTAGGTTCCTGTTGTTTCTTGCAAGCACAGCAGAATGTGAATAGAGTAAGTGCTCTTCATAAATTCCTGCTTTCCATAAATTGCTGGTTGGATCAAAAGGAGAACCTCTGTGCAAGAGCACAAAAAACTCCAGCCTTTGATTTGGAACAGATGAGGCACCCTATGTTCCTCTAAGATTAAAAAAAAACCCTGTTGGCACAGCACACAAAAAAAAAGAGAAGCAAAGGAACTACATGAAATAATTCAAAACAAAGGAGGTGGAAATTAAAAAAATGGTACGAGGGACTCAGATGACAGATTGAGAAGTGGATGAACTGCAAATAAGAGGACAAATTCATGTCCAAAGAAGAAGCTCCAAACACCAGTCAGAGAATAGAGACCCTCTGGACTAGTGGTCAGCTGAATGTAATATAAGCCAGTCTTCCGATGGGAAGAGAAATTGAGGCAAATTATCAATTACATTTTAGTAATGTAGTTAGAGATCGTTACCTCTATCCATAATTTTGTAAGTGTATTTCCAAATTTAAGTAAGGAAAAAAGCAATGAACCAAATCCCGGAAAAAAGAGTTAGCTCAATTTAGAAACCGCAGGTCACTCATGTCTTGAGCTTATTGACTGGGCCATCCAGGAAAGCGACAACACCACTGAAATAAACCAGGAGACTAATCACAAGAGACAGCCATGAAAAAAAGCTACCGTGTGGTGTTTTTTTTCCGGACATCAGCAAAAAGGTTTGATATAGCAAGGAATAAAGTTCAGAGAAGTCTGGGATTTGTATTTTTAAGCTCGTCCTATCGAATGATCACGAGCTAACCCAAGACTAAACAGCAGTGAGGATAGGTAAAGTAGTCCAGGTGTGACCTGGGTACCCACTAGAGCTGACCCAAAGTATGCACACCAGCTCTGCTCAGCTGTGCTGGGTCCGGGCAGAGAGCCCTCCTGCCCAGGTCTCAGGTCCTGAACAGAAGCTGGAGGCACCAGGCAAGCTAACAGTGCATTTCCACTAAGGCAGAGCTGGAATGGTTTTGGACCTTGGGATAATGTGAATATAGTAACTACACCAATGGGGAGAAAATCCATTTCCCGTTGAGAAGTCAGGCTTAAAGGGTTCATCTATTTGCAGATAGTAGGCTTAGGAGAGTTGGAGTCTAGAGTGCTGACAAATGCAGATGAACAGACTTCAACAGTTTTTTGTTAGGTTTTTTTCCACCCCAAGTTCCAAGCGCAGAATTGCTCACAAAACTCATTGCAAGATCAGGGCCTCAGACTCTGAACACCTCTGAGCCATGATTAATTTCTACATTACTCAAACTCAGAGTAAATTCACTTGATAACTATAAACCATTCACATAATAAAGGAACATTGACACGAGTGAACTGAATTCTACTGAAGTGGTAAATTCAACAGTCAGGTTTCAGCCAGGGAAAGTGAAAATCATTGCTGTGAGAAGGTAAGAACCTTGGGTTTGCTCTGTAGAAAAGCTACAAACTGACCTAATCTATGCCATTCTTATTGTCCTATACTTGGTATTCGTGGCATTACCAATTCTGAGACAAACTTAAATCTACTTCAAAGGCAAAGCCTGCATCCTTACATCTGTCTTTCGACATTTTGTACAAGTTCTTCCAAAGGACTCGAAAAGAACTGAGGTCTAAGTCTTAAAACGTCTCGTTTCTCTCCCGGTTCAAGGGAAAGAAAGGAAAAGCACTGTCCTGCAAAAGGAAAAGAGCAGGAAACAAAGAAAAGTCAGAAGACTTGAAAGAAAGAAATGAGGACCGCACTTATCCCCACATCTCATAAAGCAAGGACAATGCCTAGGTATCATAGTGACTGACATTCAATATATAAGGCAATGGCTTAATTAGCCATAGATACGGTCAGCCAGCAAACGTTAAAAGGTCACCTGACACTAATTGTGAACAAGACAAACTCAGCTGCTTAAAAAAAAACCCTGTCATGAGTAATTTCCCAGGGCTTAGCAATTCTGCATGCTTCTGTAATTTGCTCTTCTCTATTATGGTTGAATAACATTCTGCTAATTATTAATTGGATAATGATTTGTTTCTATCACTAATTCAATAATGTGTTCAGAAGTGCACTTTGAAAGCTCCCAGTCCTAGAGACCATAAATTTCAGGCTGATTGTGGTGGGTTGACCCTGGCTGGATGCCAGGTGCCCACCAAAGCCGCTCTATCACTTCCCTCCTCAGCTGGACACGGGAGAGAAAATATGAGGAAAGGCTTGTGGGTCAAGGTAAGGACAGGGAGAGGTCACCCAGCAATTACTGTCACGGGCAAAAAAGACGTGACTTGGCAAAATTAATTTATTACCAGTCAAATCAGGGTAGGATAATGAAAAATAAAATCACATCTTAAAAACCTTCTACCACCCCTCCCTTCTTTCCAGGCTCAACTTTACTCCTGACTTCTCTATCTCATCGCTGCTCATCAGCACAGGGGGACAGGGAATGGGGGCTGCAGTCAGCTCATCACACTCTTGTCTCCTTCCTCCTCAGGGGGAGGACTCTCACACTCTTCCCCTGCTCCAGCCTGAGGTTCCTCCCACAGGAGACAGTTCTCCACTGGGTCACAAGTCCTGCCAGCAAACTTGCTCCAGTGTGGCTTCCTCTCTCCATGGGTCCACAGGTTCTGCCAGGATCCTGCTCCAGCACGGGCTTCCTACAGGGTCACAGCCTCCTTTGGGCATCCACCTGCTCTGGCATGGGGTCCTGCACAGGCTCCAGGTGGAGATCTGCTCCACTGTGGACCTCCATGGGCTGCAGGAGGACAGCCTGCCTCGCTGTAGTCTTCACCATGGGCTGTAGGGAAATCTCTGCACCAGCACCCGGAGCACCTCTTCCCTCTCCTCCTTCACTGACCTTGATACCTGCAGACTTGTTTCTCTCTCATATTCTTGCTCCTCTCCCTGCCTGAAGTTGCACAGATTTTTGTTGTTGTTTGTTTTTTTCTCAGCTTCTCAAATGTGTTATCCCAGAGGCACTACCACCATCACTGATGGGCTCGGATGTGGACAGTGGTGGCTCTACCTTGTACTTGGCCGGCGTTGGCCCTGTCGGACATGAGGGAAACTTCTAGCAGCTTCTTACAGAAGCCACCCCTGTAGCCTCTCTGCTACCCAAACCTGGCCACACAAGCTCAATACACTTATCTTCACTGTGGTTAGAAGGCAAGTCCCAAGTGATGGAAGAGGAGTCTATGGAGCTTTCTGTCTACTTATTGGCACTCCACATTCATTGTCACCAAAATATCCATGTCCTCCAGAGACCAAGGCAACGCTGCATTCCCACTTGCCTTGCAGGGAATAGGAGGTGTTCAAAACTGGGTGGCAATTAGAAGCTTATGCATCCTGGGTATTAAACAGGGGTCTGGCTGGAGATTAATAGCTCGACCTTAGGGGAACTCTTATGGAACATCCAGAAAGTGGAAATATCTCACTCTTCCTTTACATCCCACTTCCAAACCTAAAGGTCTTCAGAGCTCTCTGTAAATAGAGTGCAGGGGGAAGGGCATACAACAGAGCTCTTGGGGTGCGGTACTGACCACTCCTCTGGCTTCAGACATGGCTCCTGTGCCAGGGCCACGTTGCAATCATTTCTGCTCAGATAGAAAGCTGAAGACAAGAAAGCCAACAATAACCCCCTTGAGCTACCACTCCCTAGTGCCTCCCTAAGAGAAGCTGGACCATTAAAAATGGCACATAAATATCACTGAGAGAAAACAGGCTCCAAGGTTATTCGGAAAAGCCCCACGCACTGACAACCTCCTCTTTTTAACAGTGATAAAAACCATGAGTTTTTCAAAAGAGCAAGTCATGGAACAGGCAAACCCACCTTTCAAAACCCTACAGCTCCCTTTTTGCAGAAGAAAAGGTAATGTTGTGGGGGAAAAGGTATAGCATTGCTCCTTCATGGGCCACAGAGGCATAATCAATTGGTACAACAGCACATTGTCGAAACACAAACCACAGAAAGCTGCTTTATGAATCCGTGCAGCCAGCTGGAACTGCCATCAACAGCTGCGAGAGGAATTCACTCCAGGACTGAATCACTTCATTAGGGTGGATTTTTTTTTTTTTTTCCTTTTATTACATGCAGCTCAGGCTGCTCATCCTGAAGACCCTCCACAGAGCAGCACCACTTCTTTCTCTGCTCCCTGATATACTAAGGAACATTAACGGTTCCCACTGTGTAATTTACTTAACCTCCTCCTAAGCTATCATTTCTCCCTCTCCCATCATATAACAAACCAGAAGTCTTCTAGCCTACTACATCACATTGTGTGGTGTCCTAAACTTTTGTACTGTAAGTCAGAGAGCATTAATGGTTTAGGGGCACCGTGGGTACAAAATTTGACCCTACGATAAGGGCTTCTGTCTGAAAACCGATTTAGGGTAATAACTGCGATGAACTGCAAATCATGAAAACTGGGAGAAAATATCCAGATGGAGTTAACATTTCCTGCTTGCTCTACTTCTAATTCTGCTCTCTTTCTGTTTGATAGAGGCTACTTGATTATAAGTGAAATGTAAGTGGACAGACCAACAGCCCAGAGCCCCAGCAAGCAGTGACACGGGAATATATGCTGTGTTACCACCTTGAGCTTGAGACCGGCACAAAATTACAAGGAGGAGACTGCTGGCTGCTGAAGTCATGTATACTTGGCATGAGCGACAGCAGGTGACATCACAGGGCTTTGCAATTAAAGAATTATCTCAAGAAAATTCCTGATTCCTTCATTGAAAACAATCATAAAAAACTCCAAATTTAGTGAAAAGGAACAAAAATTTCTAAACAACAAGAGCTGAAGCAGGAAATATCTTCAAACAAAATGCTGAGAGAAATACAGCTTCTCCTTCTCCTAAGATTATACTTTTATAGGATTTTAATGCAAATAAAAGAAATTCACCTAGGATTCTGACAGCGTGGCCAACTTTAGCCTCACTTACTTCTTTTCCATTGTAGAAATGCCAGGAGACTCACGCTGAGGAAAACCTCAGTATTAAGATCAATAAGATGATATTAGAAGAACAGCGTTCAACACTCATGGCAACGTTGTCAATCCATCGAACACCCCTCGGATACGCTCCGAAGGGAACCACTGAGTGGGTAACTGTGCTCAGCATCACGGCTATTGGCACAGGTGGTGCTCTTTTTAAAATCTCCTTACCCGAACTGCTACAGCGAGATGGTTCCACGAGTCTGCCCATCTTATCGTAACAGGCAATAGCTCGCAATCGCACGCCCTCGCCACACTCCTTGGCATCTCCCGGCGACTGCGTTCTCAACTGCAGCTCGGATGTTCCTCCTCCGATAACGCAGTCGGACCAGTTTCCGTGGGGCTGGGAGGTAAACACCTCACAGGGGCACAGTTCTGTTTCAACTTGAGGATAAACTTCGGTATTCTGGCATTTGTCTCGCTTTCTGCTTCGCCCTGTTCCAACCAAAGAAATCTGTTCGTTAGCTTAACATCTGCTACTTTTGATAACAACACGTCATGTTATTTATACTTGCATGAAATCAACGCATTAGAAGCAAGACAATCTGAATGTTAATATCCAGGAACGTTTCTGAAGCATCTATTAGCTACTGCCAGTGCTCTGGAGTGCAAGGACAACGTATTTATCTCCAGGGGCAACCAGAGAACTTGAAAATACTGTTTTGATGGGTAGGGCAAGGAGCAAAACGCTAAGTCTTACTCTAGTAACGGTCTGCCCAGAAAATGCTTTGTAATTTTATATAATATCTCTCTCTAATTATCAGATGAAAATAAATTGATTGTTTTGTCTCTATTTGCTAGCAATCAATGGTTGCCAGGACAACTTCCAGAGGACTCTACACATTAGCCAGAACTTCTTCTTTGAGGCTACTTCACAAATTAAAGATGCACTCTGCACACAAACCATACTTGGAAGAAAAGAGTAAAGATAGTCCTTAGTAAACTGTTAGGGCAGGAAAGCATTTCAATGGTTATATTTAGTTTCATGTTTTCTTTTGTTCTATTCCTTCAAGAGATTTTTCAAAAAGGATCTTTCAGTAGCTTCAAGAAGTAGCATTCAAATCAAGCTGTGGTTCACCTCTCTGCAACTGCACTCCCCATGCCCCGTTCCTGGAGGACATCTAGACATGAGAAGAGGTCCCTGGTACAAGAAGAGATAACGTAAAGAAGAGAATTCATGCTTCCTGCATCCCTACTGCTGCTCCAGGGAACAAAGGTTGGTATACAGCCTCTAAAGAGAAAATAAATGCTTTTCTTGGCATGGGTTAGACAATGTGAATTGGAGCAATCTAGATGCTGACTGAGCTCAGAACGGCTTTGCATTTGGCATCTGCACAGAAGGGGAGAATTCATCTTCACTTACAAACTGCATCTGTATCCCATCCTCAAAATGTTCCTTGGGGATCTCGGGTGCGCTAAAAATACTTTGGCAAAAAGTTTTTTACAGCTTTGATCCCAAAATACATGTTTTCTCTTTGGTATTGCACACAGATAAGACACTAAAAACTGAAGTTATATAACTCAACAACCCTCTTTCTAGTCTCAAACCAACAGTCCTTTCACCACACATCAGCAGGAGCACAAGCTGATTGTCCTCAGTACCTGGCTGCAAACATGTACCTCCAAGGAGAGGTGCACCAATTGCAGACCCGTAGTACCGCTCTCCTTCAAGCCCCAGCTCTTTCAAAACTGTATTTCCAGAGCTCTGTCAAATCTAAAGTTTGCCAGCACAAAGGGATAATAAACTCAAAAAAAAACCCAGAAGCAAATAGTGCCAATAGATTTATTTTTTACATATCTATATGTCTATATTTATGTCTATATTTATGAGCAAATTCAAGTAAGGTATAAGAGGCACAACTCCACATACTTCAAGGAAAGCCTTTTAAACTACTCTGAATAGATTGGGAGCTCTCTAGTGGCATTTCCAGTATTTTATGTTTGATGAGCTGACAGAAGCCACAAATGCAGCGTATATGTACAGCTGTATGTTCTGCTTTGTATTAGTAAACATGGGAGTTTGGGACTTGCCTGTGTTTAGCCATGATTACACAAAGCACATCAGACACAGGTGAGGATCTAATAATCTCACACTTATGTGACACTTTTTTCCCACTTGCCTTGCCATCTCTTTTGTAGGAATCTTCCCTCTAATAAGTTGCTATTTTGAGGGGAAAAATGACATTCATCCCATCCTCTTCACAAAGAAGTAGTTTTAGAATTAATGGCAGTGATATTTTTATCATCTTCACAGACTGCTTTAAAAATTACTATTAAAAATACCATCTCCAAGAATTTTAAGGACATGAATCCTTCAATTAAATAGTATTTTATTTTTAAAATTAAATTTCTGAACACTAACAAATATTATACACATTATCAGGTAGGGCATACTGGACAGAAAAATTAAATGAAACATTAAAAACACACCTTCCTACAGAAAATGTATTGTGTCCATAGTACTGCTAACTGAAGACTTACCTAAAACCTGTGTTTTCATTATAATGACTTTGAATTTTGATATGTTCTGTAATATGTCGTTCGCTTCTGAAGTAATGACTAATTTTTTATGTAGTCTATGATTACTTACAAAGTGAAGTGAATAATCATATTAAAAACTGAGTGGGAGAGAAGCAAATACGTAGCAAACAACAAGCAGATTCCCACTAAATTCCATTAATGAACTCTTACCATGAAGCCAAAAGTACTCCCTAGAGCATAGACACACGCAGTGTTGAACAAGGAGGTACAACTCACGCACTCTTAGAGAATACAAATGGACAAAGGACTTCCCAAGCAACACTTAAATCTTCGAGATTTTTTCAAAACCTTTGTCCGGCTCAAATTTGCATGAAATTTTATGCAAAGATAGGTCAAGCACTAATCTCGCTGACCTCTCTTTTCGAACTGTGGTAAAACCAAAACAGATGCCGGATTTAGTCCTTCCTCACTGCTTTCTGTGTCCCCACCCCAGCACCACCTGCATGTTCAACATCTGGTTTTTAGGACACCTAAGCTGGGAGCAGGCTGAGATCCTGAGCTCCCTCTCAGTGGGAGGAAGGGAACTCAGCAAGGTCTCATGGGACAGACATAGTGGTATTTGCTCACAAATGCAGTGCAGGTGAGGAGACAAGCCATCAAAACCTGAATATCAGAAACCATTTTTGGTCCACTTACTTGAATGGATCTGTGATGTAGAAGAGAGTAAGAAAGGGGATAGGTAGGATCATATTGTTTTGTAACTGTCTCAAATGTTCATAAATTTTTTTTTTATTTAAAACTACGTGGACGTAAGTATTCACTGGATTTTTATATAATTTCTGTAAGATCGGGCACCACTTATTCTGATAGGGATAGAGGATTCCTACGACTATGTATTGGGTTTGGCTGAGATGGAGTTAATATTCCCCAGAGCAGCTCTTATGGTGCTGTGCTTTGTATTGGGAGGTGGATAAGACACCAGTGTTGTGGTCACTGCTGAGCAGCACTTGCACAGCACCAAGGCTCTTTCCAACATCTCCCCTCCCCGGCTCAGTGAGATGGGGTGGGCAAGATCTTGGGAGGGGACACAGTCAGGACAGCTGACCCAAACTGACCAAAGAGATATTCCACACCGTGTGATGTCAGCTCAAGTATAAAAGGGAGAGAAAGGAGGAAGAGGATGGGGTCATCCGTTTGTGAAGACGTTTGTCCTCCTCCCAGTAGGTACTATAACCTTACAGGAATTGATATAGACAACATTTTAGAATACGCTCTTTCATGGAAACAACAGAGCATTATACACTAATGATTTTTATGTAAAAGAGAATTCTTTATCCTTTTAATGAGCCACACTGACAAATGGCAGCTTGATGCTATTATGCTTGTGTACTCTGTTAGTGACTAAGAATTTGGATCATTCCCACAGTAACAAACTGAGCAACAAGACAGCCATGCATCCAGGTACCAGTGAGTCTAGAAGCAAGGAGCTGTGGCACCCACCAGACTTTGCTGCCATTCAGTTCTCAGGCATTATCACAGCAGGTATTTTAACAGCCAGGTTAGTATTCTACTCCGCAGCAGAAGTCTTTGAAGTTTCACCTCTATTACCGGAGCAAACTCAAGCCAGCTACACTACAGCTCTCAAACGCAACACAGAAATATATAAGGAGGTGAGTGTTCAGGATAACGGTAACAGTAAATTTCTTGTAAACCTTCTGAAAACAGTACAATTCATTTTGATTTGATTTAGGTATTGGCTGGGAGGAGGAGAAGACAACTACTAACAAGCAGCCTCAAACTATTGATGTTATAGTTTTAAAGCTTTTCAGTTTGATCAGCGTTCAAATAACATACTAACAAACCACAACAGTAAGTATGGGAGACTGCCCCATGAAACGGTTTGAACTAGAGTGTTTAATGAATACTTATAAAAGATCACACAAAACTGTTTTAACAATACTGGTTTTGATTTACTCATGGTATTAATTTGCCCCACTGAATTACTGGATACTGCTGAATATAAAACTTCCAGTTTTAAACTTCATCCAGATTTCAGCAGCCTTAAACAGAAAACTTAAACAGAAACTAAATCTTAAACTTAAAATTTAAGATCTTAAAGATCTTAAATTTAGATCTTAAGATCTAAATCTGATCTTAATTCTTGTGTACGCATTTGCTCCGTGCTTCCAGGATGACTAGGTCAGATAAACTTGCAAAATGCATAGCTTCTGTTTTATTTGATTTATGTCTAAAAATGGCTCTCCACCACTGAGTTTTTCTGCATTATTCTCATATCAACATGTGTGTGCATAAAGCAAGCAATGATCAGTATCAGATTAAAAATCAATCGAGGACGATCACTACTCCATCTGGATTTTCCCCAAACCCCAACATCTGAGAAATATTATCCACAAGTATCACCATCAGATAAATACTATAAAAGATCATACCTGTGAGCGACCGTCTCCTACTTCTAGTTGATTCACAGTCCAAGGAGCACGCTGTAAATTTAGACCAGGGGGTAAACGTGCAGTCATCTTTGCAGGGCACGAGACACTCCTGCACAAGAGGCGGCATAGCTCCTGCCCACCGCAAGCAGTCGCCGACGTTGGCAGAGTCGTTGTGCTCTGACAGGCACAAAACAGCTGAAAAGTAAAGGTAGAGAAATCTTCATGTTGTTGTATCTATTGTATTATACACCCATGCTGTCAGTGCTTGCGTTCCATGCGACATTCCCTCTCCTGGGTTAATAGAACGAAGCTGATTTATTTTCAGGTCATTATTCCTGCATCATTCAAAGAGGTGCTAGAAGCTTCACAAAACCATAAGACACATTCTTATTTGAGCGGTGTGTTATCTAAATGATGATATAAATTCAACATTCTCAAGGAGGCAGTCGGTTTAAGGGTTGGAGCAACAGTTTAACCAATGAAACATTCTATGACCGAACAAGAAAAGATAAAATAGTGCAGCTATGCGCCATAAAGCATATTTGGTCGAGGCCAGGATTCCCCAGCTGTGATGCACACACTACCCATGGACTGAGATGGCTTTACAGGGCGGGGGAAGGAAAGAAAAATATAAAAGAAATCGTCTTTCTCCATAACTGCTGTGTTTTCCGTATTTCAGATGAAGGGATCTACTATCTGAGGAGCTTTCCCATACAGAGTGGTGAGCTCTGCTCTGCCTGAGCAGCAGATGCTAAAGCTAAATGCTTCTTGCAAGCAAGGTGTAAACACCAGGTCTGCCCCCTCCAAACAGAATTCCCTAAATACTGTGCTACTCCTTGTGCTCTCCCGCTCTTTGGCTGTCGGAATCTTTGAATCTCTTGAATAAATGAAGATGTTCAGGAGGAAGGGCATGGCCTGCAGCCATGATAGAAAGGGGCTGCAGCTACAGCACTTTACTAGGGCCATGGTCTAGTTGAGGTGGTGGTGTTAGCTTATAGGCTGGACTTGATCATCTCAGTAGTCTATTCCAGCCTCAATAATTCTGTGATTTTGTTTTTATAGTACACAAGAGTTTGCTGTAAGAGCACTACTGAATGGATCAATTAACAGGAAAAAAACAAAACCAAACCAAAATCCCGCAAAAGACAACTGCTCAGTAGGTCTCAGCTGAGGACAGCATCACTCTGCTGAGCTCCATCCGACCTGAAGTGCTGTCGCATACGGGCAGAGGCAGAGCGCCTGTGCAGGTCCTGAGCTTCACCTTCACACGCAGCCCGATCAGCAAGGCTGCAACGCACACTACATTTCTCTGGTTCTCTGCCCAAAGCTTTACCAGGTCTATAGATTGGGCCATGGCAACAGGAAACAAGAGACCCGGGGCCAGGCTGGGGCTGAGGTCTCTGAATTTGGATGTAGATGCCTTTGGGACCAGGCAAGACTTAAATGATGTTTGCAAGTGCACAGCCCAGGAATTTGATGCACTGATTTCCCTCCAGTTTTATTTTAGGTCAATGTCCTTTTCCTTCAACATCCCTGTTCTTTTTTGGACCGTGATGGTTAATTTTTCAGGGTGGATAATGGCTCTGTATAGCCATGATGGAGTACAAAAGTATTCACGTATAAATCTGAATCATAGAAAGCCTATAATAAAACTTGCTAAAGTTTCAGTGAATTAATAAGTGATTATAATAAATAAAAATAGTCTGCACATCATGAAGCCTTTCATTTCATCAATAATAATTAATTCTCACAAAATCTCCTAGATTATAGGTTATTTAGATCCTACATTGTAGGTTAATCGAAGCAAAGACAGGTTGATTAAAGTAATAAAGTCAAGGACAGAGTTAGGAATTGAATTTGGCCCCAAGAGTTCAGTCACATCAGGCTCTCTGATTTCAGGTAAGTGCACACAATATATCACAAACCTACAGAAGATGAAATTATTTAATACAGACTTTATTATTTAACTTTAACAACCTGTGACATTATTTTAAGGAGATTCCTAAATAATACAGGTTTTTGAGGCTGCGTATATTTTTCCTTGTTGCCAGCACTTAATGTAACCAGGAGTGCATGAAGAAAAAGGGAAAAATAACTCTTTTCTTACAGTTAAAGGATTGAATGGGGTGTAACTTTGCAATGAATACACATGATTTTTGGTTGATACCTACAGTACTACATGGGAGCAAGGGATGGCTTGGCAACCACCTGGAAATAAAGAAATATCTTATTAAAATGCAATTAGATTTCTAAGCAAAAAAATCAGCATTTTGAAGAGCATGCAAAAGGCAAGCAATTGTTAAAAGTCTCTTTAGACTCAAGTGACAGTAAATCAGCATATTAATAACTACTTCTAAATTGCTGATCCTTGCCTTTCACTTTCAATCCTTGTGACCCTTCCTATCTCTGAACTCCGGAAGACAGAAACTTGCAGACATTCCCCTTCTCAATTACGAGAGCATGTGGACAGAGGTCACCACTCCGTACAGGAAAGCAGGGTAATTGCCCTCTTCAGGAAGGTTAAACAAGTAATAGACTCTGATGCTCCAGGTCTGTGTCACCTCATTACCTTCAGCAAGGACACCAAAGATTTGGCAACACAAAGGCGTCCACGTGAAGTACGGCCAAGTGTATGCAAACCATCTTC
This sequence comes from Baryphthengus martii, assembly GCA_013396935.1. NCBI lineage: Eukaryota > Metazoa > Chordata > Aves > Coraciiformes > Momotidae > Baryphthengus > Baryphthengus martii. Next base: position 49,766 of record VWZK01009318.1, read on the forward strand.
TCAGCATCGCTACAACAATACCCTACGCTGCCAGCCCCGGGAAACAATACTTGGAACTGCATAATAAACCACCAAGTTGTAATGATTATCACTATCTGACAGAAGACCACAATTCATTCCTGACATTTATTAACGGCAACGCAAGTGATGGAACTTCTAAATATTGATGTTAAACCAGACTCTCCATGCTGCAATGAGTTATTATCTAATGGCCCGATCTTCTGCACGAATATCCTTAATTTTAAGCATACAAATAATTCACAGAGTTCGCTGAGCCTATTTAAATGCTAAAAGTGATGGATATATGAGGACATAGGAGATTAGGGCAAACATTTGACAGAGATCAGGGAGCTTAGAGAAATTAGTGGCAATAGTAAACACGGGTAGAAGAAAGTTAAATTAAAACAACAAATAATAGAGTGAACTATACACATATAAGCATGGAGACAAGAAGATGCTGAAAAGAAGAAAATATAATGTATAGTCCAGTAAGAGACGTAAGACCAAAAGAGAAGAAGAGGAGGATCTCCTGTGACGTCATTAGGGACAGGCAAGTGATGGAAATACAGAACTGCTTCTCTTTTCTATTTGAGGAATTTTTTGTAAATGCAGATCTGAGTAACTCCACCTAGTCATTCCTGACAGAGCAACAAAGCCTCAGTGTCAGTAAGAAGAGAAGGCAGCAGCCACAGAGCAAGGAATCCAAAAAACTTCTTTTGATGCCTAAAAAAGAGCAAATATTGCGCTTGCTTCTCACTCTCCTGGATTTTCACACTTACCAATGCCAATGGTGCTAACACAAAGCTTGTGGGCCCAGGTGAACATCTCTTTGGTGACCCAACTGGCAGCTGTGTCACTTTGCTGGGCAAGCAGACTCTTCTTTCACACGCACAAACTAAAACGTCAGCCATGAACTTTTGGTACCCTCACACACCAAAAGCCCCACGCCTCCCCTGACTAGGCTGAATGCTACCCTGCATTTTCAGTCATATTAGGAGGTGATTCATTTCCACTTAAGAATCCGCAAAAATCTTCAAAGATGATGCCAATGCACAACTACTCCAGCTTGAACTGAGCTACCTTCAAAAGCCTGAGCTTAATGGGCCTGATCTTTACAGCATGTCAGTCATAAGAAATGGCAGGATTTCAGCTAAATGCTTGAGGTGAGTAGCATGGACTGATAAAATAAATTTAAAAATAAAACAACAGCCCATTAGAGCATTTTAACGGATTGAAAAGGGCCAGGCAGGAAGCATCGGAGCTGACAGATCCACTCCAATGGTTCCTTCAGGAACTAGTCGTCTCATTTCAGGCTGCTGCAAACTTATTTCCCACTTAAGTTAGCTTTAACTTTTAAGAGAAAAATATTTTCAAATACGCGCACTTCTGGAAATAGAATGAGACAAATTTGTTTTCAGTGGACCTTCAGGAAATTTAGTAAAATTATTTATCCTCAGTGGTTTCAAACTACTGATTGGTTTGCCTCATGCGTGGATTATGTCGCATAAAAAATATTTCCCCGGAATTCTCAGTTCTGTCACAATGGTTTTAAATAAACTCATACCGCAAAGCCATTTCTGCTATGCCAACATCTCATTGGTTTTTTAAAGTAGTATACAACCAGAGGGTAAATGCAGTCCATTTGCAGCCCTATGCACTCAGAAAAAAATCACACATAACGATAAATCCCTCCTAGACCTAATGTGTGATTTCTACCATCTCTGCAGCATTTAAAATGGACAAAAACACATGAATAGAAACAGCTAATAATAGGACACTGTCAGATAAAGGGTTTCAAATTATAATATTGATTCCCACAAAGAGAGGAAATGCAGGATTTCCTTTTGAACTCCCGCTATTCTTTCTTCTTACCACCAGTCAACACCACCAAACTGGAATTAAGCACTCGGAGCCGAGCTGTGCAATGACAACTTAATGCAGTTCTGGCACAGAAAAAAAGTACACCTTTCATAATGATAAAAACAGGACCATGAATTAAACTGGAAGGTAACTAGGTTTAAAATGCTAGAAGAAAATATATGTTTTTTCAGGGCAGGGTCGGAATTGTTTAACAGGCAGTGTGAATACACACCTGTCAGGGTGCCAAAAAAAGCAGCAATTAATATGGGCAATAAAAATAGCTGCAGATGCAACCGCTTTGTTTCAGGGCTGAAGTCAAGTGTTAAATGTACAGCATGTGGAAGAAATGTCCCCTTCTGCTGGTATGGGGTCCTATGGGTATACTGGCCAAGGACTGCTAACAGGATATTCAGTACGACAGTATCGGTCTTCTGTTTTATATTTACACCCACAACAGTATGTTTCTCTGCCATCATCCTAGCAAATGGCACACAGAAGCATATGGAAGCTACATTCTTTAACTACATTCGTCTTAAATTACAAGTAAACAGCAGACGCTTCTTCTATAAACTTTTAGATGGTAAAATCAACTGTTTGTACGCTGTCAAATTGCACTGAATGCATCCTTAGATGACGTTGCCTCACCCCCAAAGAAGCACCTCGGCATCAAACTGGGGAACTCCAGTGCTCTGAAGAGGCACACGCCTGAATTAAGAGCACTACAGATGGTCCTAACAAAAGGAATGTACTGTGAAAGAAATATTATAGGCACCTTACTGCATCCAATAAGGAAAGATAACATAAATATAGTTCCTCTCAAGTACAAATCCAATTACAGACAGTCTTGGTAATCATATTCATTTACCAAAGTTATAATCAATTCTCCTTTAAAAATGCATTTCAACAGTTTCCAAAGGGTAAAAAGCTGAAGCGTGAGAATATCAACTACCAACCAGTCAAATTATATTGTACCACAGCACTTCAATTTGGGAAACCTAAATTAGTGGTTTCAAAACTCTGGAATTAAATGTCATTAAAACATCTGAAAACAATGACTGATAATTCCAGGAAGGTACACTCAGGCCAAACACTAAAACTAAAGCTATGCAGTAGTGTAAATCAAATGACTGGACTTTGTACAGGAAAAACAGGATAACCTATGAGGCCAGACAAGAAGTCTAAGACTCAAGAGGTGAAGAGATGATGATGTAATAATCTCCTTGGGCTTCAGATAGGAAAAATGTGTGAAAAATTGATGCCAGCAGATAAAGTCAAGGGAATTATTTTAATGTAGCTGTTTACCTTCTCACTGTTCAGAAAAATTCTAATTTTGGGTTGCATAATTATTCGCAGTGCACTTCAATGTAACAAGATAATATATCATTTTTTTCAGGTGTCACTAATGATAAGCAAAAAAGTTCAGGGATCATATGTTAGAAGAAAAAAAAGGGGGAAATTACTTTAAGGATCCAGACTTGCTGACTAAAAAGCACAGCCTCACAACTCATGATGGCCTCACTTATTTTCTATATTGATGCCTCTTCGTACTTACAACAAGTTTCTCCTAAATCCTAGGTGGCACATTTACGCTATTCTTGGTACGTTAACACAGCCCTAAATTATAGAAGGAGACCAGAAGTAGATATAATAGAGGACATAAGGTTCTGCTGAGACTCCAGTTTATGTCTAAGGCCCTTATTCCGTAAGGACAAAAGAATATATGTAAGTTCACCACTGTGCCCACCCCCACCCCCTGCCCTTGAATGCAGCAGCACTCCCTGTGAAATGCATCCAGAGTTTGGATTTCCAGAAGCACCCATAAGATAATCATTAAAAGTAAGTCTGAGGAAAAGAGTAAGTGATGCCAGGAAGGACATCGCAGACACAAATCTAGTAAAAATAACTGAGGAAGAGTTGGAACAAGTAGTTATGCAGCAGGGAGACTGGCTCTGAGATCACCAGCTTCCCATTTTGTAATTATTAATGATATTGACAGTAGTGCTAAAGGGCTAACAAATGCCACCGAGCAAACAGAGTGCTGAATAAACACAGAACCCAACCAACGTGCACCATAAACAAACAATAGGAGCCTGAGATGAGGTTGGGAAGCAATAAAGATGGTAAATATCAACTGAAAAGATAAAGGAAAGCAACTGAAATGATTTGCATGAAAAGGGGTCAGGGAAGAATTAGATAGAAAAATTGGGTACAGAGCATTAGCATGGAGGAGAGACTGTAACAGGGGAAAGGGGAGAAGTATGGGACAGAATCAGAAAAGAAGAAAAAAAAGCATGTAAAACTGTGAAGAACCTTATCAAGTTAAAGGCCTGAGTTTTAACTGCTCTTTGGGTTGGTTTCTCTTTGCAGCCTTCCCACAGTAAGACACGTACGTGGGGAAAAAGACAGGTTAATCTAGGTACAGGAGCCTCAGAAGAGGAGTCTCAGCTGTGAGCTTTCTGGGGACCTGTGGTGGTGGGAGGTCACCTCCAGTGCAGCCACAGTTGTGTCCCCACTGGGACAGCCATCCCTGCGTGCATGTGTCTGACCCAACCGTAGAGCTCCCCTACAGCTACGTGTCGTCGGCATTCACCAGATGGAAAGGGATAAAGAGGTCTGTACACAAGGTCTGCGTACCAGAGGTGCACGTCCACCCCACACCCTTCACTCTTCACGGCTCAGAGCCTCTCGGCCAACACCACAGCACGAGAACGGAGCAGTTGGTCTGAAAGGGATTGAGTATGTCCTGGGCTGCACATTAAAACCAGTAAAACCAGTGCAAGCTGACTTCTGCCAGTAGGTGCCTTAAACTGGACTCATCTCTGCTCCTTTTTAAAATAACTCCTTAAGAGTGTAATTTTTCTTTGATACTTATGGATGAGGTTATCGATTATTTGGTTGGGAATATATGATTTAAATCACTGAAGAACTGAGCTGTTCGTGTCAATTTTGCCAAGCTGCGTGACTTGATGTTTTAATCCTTCCTCAGCTATGAGCCAAAACTGCCCACTGTTTAGGAGAAGTAGGAGAAATATATTGATGTAAAGCCCATTCCTCCTTCCACCCACACACTGAATGTAGAACATGAGATTGATACATTAATGCTTAGCACCATTTTCATTTTAATACAAGTGTTTTCTTACTGCAAGTGGTTCACACTCTGCCTGGCTAGAAAGACAAAATAATATGATTTTTTAATGTTTCAAATTTACTTCGGCCAAAGAATAACTGCAATCTGAGTGCTTCTACACTATGCAATCAGTCTAAGGAATCTTTCACAATCTTTCCCTTTTTTTTTTTTTCTAACATTATTATAGGTTTTGAATTGCTTTTACTTTTAGTTTCTATTAAAAAGAAAATCAATGAAAGTGCATTAGATGATTAATGATAGAAATTATGCTCCTGCTCCTTTCAGAGAGCATAACAAAATACAAAAATGTGCTTCCTTTCTTCCTCTTTCTGTGGCCCACTATCACTAAAATTACTCGAGTTCAATTTATTTGTAGCACCTATCATAGTTATATTTAAGATGAATTATTTATTGCACAACTTGAAAATAAAACTAAGACATCCTGTTATATATATGCACATTGAGACCACGGCAAATAAAGGAGAATCAAACATGCCGAATAACACAAGAGAGAAAATGGAAAGCAAACAGTATTTACAGTATTTCTAGTAACCAAAGTTGGAAAATCACTTAGCTGACTAAGAAAGCACTGACCTTCTTCTGAAAGCTCTGCCTTAGTTATACATTCCCTGGCCAGTGTCTGCGTAAGGACTTGTCATCTTTATGAAAGTCCAAAACTGCAATTCAGAAAGTAGTAACATGAAAATCTGGACATCCCCCCCCCATCACTTTCTACATTCCAGTCACAGAAACTGTTGTTAAATTTTTTTAACGTACCAATGGATTTTGTAGATACGGCCCTGCATGAAACTTCCCATTTCAACTATCATTTTTCTACAGTAAAGAACAGAGAAGAATACTAAATGCTTTGAGATCTGAAGTCTGGCTACTCTTTTCCAGTCTAAAACTGATAAAACAACTAAATCTACTTTGACCGAAGATAATTAAAATGCATACTCAAATAATTCAGGTTATTTAAATTAAGTATCTTTCAGCCATCATACAATGCTCTCTACCTTATGAGACAAAATAAAGATACCGTACTTGAGATTGAAGGGTCAGCACAGCCTAAGTGCAATAAAGACCCTGTACTTCTATTAAAGGCGAGAAAAACAGAAAGAGATTGTGAAAATTTCCTATGCACAACCTTGAGAAATCAAATGTTTGGGGCCTCTCAGAAGATTTGCCCAGTGGGAAACCTAAGTACTTCGATTTGAATCCCAATAAGAGAAAAGTCACACTCTGATGTGTGGGAGTTCCATAAATGTATACATAATGCACAAATTATACATACAGGAGAGCTTTTTATACTTCTTCCTAAACATTCCTAGTGTGTGGGTAAAAAATGTTTTACAGAAACCTTACCTCAGGGCATCCTTTCTTTACCAGCGGAAAAAGAAAAAACAAAAAAATACACAGACAATAAAACCAAAAAACCCCTCAAGTTCCCCAGAAGAGCCTAACAGTTCAAGATGCTGAAGGATGCATTTCTATATAGTGCATTTAAAAGACCCTGATTCCCACAGGTATAAGAATTGGTATTTCCCCTGGATGATGCTAAATGAACTTTTTTTTGTGTGAGCAAAGGAGTTCCAATCGGTTTGCCTCCTAAGAATAATAAAAATAATTACATTCATTTTTCCTTGTGTTTGTTGTTCAGACCGTTCTCACTGCTAGTACAAACCTTTTTACTCTTCTTTTGAAGCTAACAGATCTAAAGGGACTATTTGCTTTCCCCTTCTAGCCTCTTAAAAGCAAGGTAGAAGATCAAAAAGGATGCAAAAGGAGACATCCTACAGTATGTTATGTTTTTCTTATGATGATCTTTCCTTCCTTTCTTATAGGCAGGAAAAACAAAAGAAACTACATTTCTTATTTAGATGTTGCTACTCTTCTTAAATTTGCACTAAATTGTTATAATTGAGTAGAGATTATAAAGCAGATTGTATTCCTACTGAAACAATGGGCAAACTCACATTTATTCCAAGAGGAAAAGAACAGACCCTATTACACTTTCTTCTTAATATCTATGAATGAATCAATTGTTTGCAAGCTTTGTTTCTGAAGCAATTACACAGTCCAAACACTGATTGATCACTATGGGCTTGTTCATGTACAACAGATACAATATTTGGGCACAAAAAGTTCCCTATTGTGATTTCTTTACCATTGGTTCAGTTCATATAAATTACGGTTTAACTGAAAAAAACAAAAACCAATCAAAAGCAATAAAACCAAATTAATACAACAGAAAGAAAATTGCATCAGACCTAGAAATACTTTTTACCCTGTTGGAAGATTATTAATATTTTTAGCTATTCTTCACATACTTCATTTTAGCTCACCCTAGGGTAGAGACGACTGGGACACTAAGCTGCATTTTCTTATATTACAGTCTTTCCAGTGTAAACCATTTAAATATTGGTTATAATAAATTACCAGCTTGATTTTCATCTTATACTGTCTCTTCACCTGTGAAGTTATGCTCATCTTTGCTGGAACTCAAAGCAGTTTCTCCCACAGAATTGCTCTGTGAGTGAATCTTTTCTTGATGCAGGTTTCTGCCACCGTCATTACACTATTAGACAACATCACACTTAAAGTGAGGAGCACTTAAAGCAGGGAAAGTTCATCTTTGGAAAGTAACTGAGAATAAAATTTACAGAGGTAGTTTATGTTTACTTTTCCTGACTTCTTAAAAATATTCTTAAAAAAAAAAAAAAATCAGGAAAATAAGAATGTAATCAGAGGGACGTCCAAAATTTCCCAAAGTAATAATTACTACTTCCACTTCAGAATATGTTATTCAGGAAATAAAATTCAATGCAAAATTAACTCAATACTTTGAAAATCCATCAAGATTCACATCACATTTTCTTTTCAGAAGAGAGAACTGATATTTGGAATTTTAAGTGTGTATTTCAAAGAAACAGTAAATGACAGCTTTTTAATTCCTCAGAAGCCCAAAGGAAAGAGAATTTTCCATACAAATGTGCCGTACTTGGGAAACTATTGCTGCTTCTCTAATGAAAGTAAAAATACAGCACACCACAGATTCATTGTGATTTGCTTCTATGAGAAAGTTTGAGCTGGCATAACCAAATTAACTAAGATTTTACAGCTATGCAGAACTACGAGATTCTCTAAAATGCTGTGATAGTATTTTGCCTTTTCTAGATCATTCATTGTGTCAGACCTTTGCCTCAATTTGCGGTTAAACCTTTGTCTTGTCCTATTTGAAGACCCATGCTCGAGGGTTATACCTTATCAGTTAATTAACTTTTAGAATGGAAACATAGTAAAAATGACTATATAAACTTTTGCTCACATATATCAAAGCCAATGTCAACCATCATGGTTCCTGTGTACCTAATCCAGGAGACTTAAAATAAAATCTCATCTTCCATTCACAGCCTGAGGCAAAAGGAGGTCCTCCAGAGAGATGTGTGAAGTATGAGGGCTAGCAGAGCAATAACATTGCTCAACAGTTTAAGTATTGGCCTAGCTACTAAACTTTATGCCACAAGGTTCTGGCATTGCATTATTAAATACCATGATTTCATCCACGTTTTTCACTTGCTCAGAATACTGTAAAATTCATTTCAGGAAAAAAAAAACCCACACAACTGCAATTTAAGGGATTTTCTTAAATAAAAAAATCCACAGTCTTGAAGGCAACACTAATTAATGCTCAAGGCAACACTAATAGAGAAGTATGGGGGCTGTGTGTCTGTGTAATATATCAGTCCTTTGCTGTAAATTAATGAACAATTCTGCAACAAAATACTAGAAGCAATGAAAAAAACATCACTTTCATTCAGGCTCAGTAAGATTCCTGACAACAATGAATAAAGGAGAAACCAATTAAACCGGAAAGTCTGAATCAACAAATAAGAAAGGAGAGAATTCTTGGAGGTAACTTTGATTTTTATATTACTGGCTCTTCATTCACCATCAACAGATCTCAGAGATGTATATTTTTACCAAAAAATCAGCTAAGAGGGCATTGAACAAGAGCCAGTGTTTGAAAATAACTTTGCCCACTGTTCAAATAACAATGGAAGGCCTGGCAGTGAAAAGGATGAAACCTAAAAAAAGAATAAAGAATTGGAACAGGAACTGGAGCCTGAGAGGATGTTGAGAGAGCCCAGCAGCCTCTCGCTCAACTCACGCCTTTTCCCACTGGTGAGGATCAGGCCCTCGCGCTCCTAACTCCTGTTGTTTCAGAAAATCTGTGATCTGGGGTCAAGATCAGTACAGTCAAACTGAGAGGAACCCATGACTGGGCCCAAAGCACAGGCTGTCTCCCTGGGGTACATCACCATGCAGGGAGAGGCAAGAGCAGAAACAGGAAAGAAGCTGGGAAGTTTGTGCTGGGACAACTCGGAGAGCTCAGCTCTTCACAACGGACTGGGAAAACTCCTTGGGAAAAGCAGTCCTTGAACGGATCACACTGAAGGAATGAAGGTCAAGTATGAATTTTATTTTGTATTTTATCTCTCAGAAATAGGATAGCAGTGGTTTTTAGTATCAGAGAAAGAAAAATCTATACTTAGAAGCCAAAGTGCAACACCGGTCATCCCTATTAAAGAGGTCAATAAAAAGTAATGCGGCCTGTAGTTGAAATACTCTGCAAAATATTTCAGTTGCTGTATGTACCAATATTATCAGATAACAAGAGAGCAGAGGTTTAAGTCATGTCAGAAATTAAGGCAAAAAATGTGGATCCTGACCACATTTCCTGCTGACAACATCGTGAGCTCACCATTCCCAAAACCCAATGAAAGCAGTCAGAGGTCCCTCTCACACCAAGATCCATGCACAATGCCAAAAGATGTAAAGGAGGATGTAAGCTTAAGAAAATTTCCCCAAAGGTGATGCCAGCCCTATATGGGACTTTTTCTCTGGCTTTATTATACAGCCCACAGTCTTACACATTTCTACAGAAGCCAGGTCACCTGCAGTTCATGGAAAAGAACTTCCTCAGTGTCAGCTCTTCAAACAATGGTCAAAATACTGTGATAATCCACCTATTTGCCACTTTTTATACCCACAAAGGAACAGGGCAGAATATTTATTCATTGCTAGGCATAAGCAGCACGTGTTTGTTAGGTTTGGGTTTTTTTTCCAGGAGCGAGAGTTGAATTGTTTTGAGTCGATCAGGTGCATCCCCACACCAAAGTTATTCTCTGCACACTCTGCATGTCACACAACTGTTCATCAAAGTGTTAAAAAGCACTTAGATGTTCTTTCAAAAAGCAAAACATACATCACACACACACACGCTTAACAAAATCCTTAACCATCCATGTGCAAATTTTCTTAAAATCGAATCTTCTCCAGGAGCAAATGGTCTGCAATTCCCTTGGCAACGCAGAAGAACTAAGAAAGCCTTCATAATTTGCATTAGAAATCAACTTCAAAGTTTGAGATATAAACTTTAGCAAGCACTGAATTATTTCTCACAGCAGGTCAAAAAGTCAAATAAAGACTTTTCTTTGAAAGTATGAAAAAATTAACTCTATACTTCAACTGCATAATGTCAAATGACAAGCAGAATCCAAAGTTATGTGAAATAGTAAGAAGTTAACAAGGACTGCAACTTTTGGCAACACGTAATAGAACAATTAAAAACTCATATATCCTAAAGATTTCTTTGATATATTAGTAATACGACATACGAAAATATCAAACCAAAATTAGTTCACAAATTGAAATGGATTTTGTGAAATTTCTCTCATTACATTATACATTAACTAGTTTGTATAATAAAAAGTAAAGATGTTTTTCAGCCTCCTTTAATTGAATGAAAACAAATGGCATCAGTCTTCCGTGTTAATACAGTCCCTTTCCTGATACTTGTTCTATGAGAAAATTATAAATCAGGGGAAAAAGAAAGGTGGATTTCTGACTGAAGTTAAATTTATTCCCAGGCCCTCTCCAAGGAACGGACACCATAGGAAACAGAAGGCATTTGTGCTGTCTTACAGGAAACTTGAAGATAACTTACTCGATTGTTTTACATAGACATCATCCTTTACCTAAATACATAAACAAAATCCATTCCTTGTAGATTTATATACATATATGTGTTATAATTTACTGCCATTCCTGATTTTTTTTTTTTTAAGAGTAGGGTTAAATCTATATAGGTTTATTAAAAAACTTTCTCAAAGAAGTTTCACTAAGATGACTTTTAGAAAGTCCTTTAGTTTCAATAAAATGCAAGGGAACATACTGTAGATTTAGATTACCGTATCAGTACTTCTGATTTACTCATATTTTCAACACAAAGACAGGCAATTCCCATATATAACTTTATTCCAAAGCTGTGACCTTGACTTTCACCAAAAGTTCAATTGCAGGGATATTTTTTTTGAGGCAAGATGAAGGAAGAAAGGAGTTCTCACAGATAAGATAATGAACTGTCAAATGCAGCTTATGAAATACTACTGTTTCAAACAGATGCTCTGATTTAATATGTGTTGACAGTCGATTCAAAAATTATGACTAGGTCATTATGTAGTACTCCGCTTGTACAAGTACAAAGCTTGAATTACTTGTTTATCTTGTAAAGCACTAAGTGTGTGAACCAAAGACATGCCCATGGTCTTCCATTTCAGGATCAAAAGTATCAGAATACTACTAAATTAAATACCAAATATTGAGGGTGTATGATTAACCATGTACACAAAACTGGCATTTGTCAAAAGGTACAGAAATAAGTATTGAAAAGGACTATTGGTAAAGTTACTGATTACACCAAGATAAAAAAAAACCACAAACCTAAGCTGTTCTCTGGCTGTTGCACAAAACAAGTATTTTAACTGTTAACCCACTGCCCTAAGTACTCATACAACTGCAATACTACAGTGAGGCTTGAAATAAACACAAGATTATCTCTTGGGTGTGATGAGAATTGTATACTCATACAAATTATAAACATGGAAAATAATCTTTTCAAACACACCCCCCTTCTTTTCTCAATCAATTCAGCATTTTCTAATAAAAAGAAAGTTGACCTGCGAATACAGATGTGTCTGTTATCAATAAATGAGAAGTCTTCATGAGATAAGGTTTTCCAGTATAGTAAATATGTATAAGAAGCTGAGATTCATACGAGGCTTTGCACAGATTCTTGTGTTCTACATTGTCCAATATAACACAAGTTCACTTCACACTGCTACATAAAATTATTCCAGAAAAAAAAGAAGCATATACTGGAAGCAGGGACACAGGTTACACTTGTTAAGACACAGGACTGACAGTCTTCTCCCAGCAAAAGAATGAGCAAAGATTCTGATAAAGTGAGGAAATGCTTAACTTTCTAATACTTGAAATGCTTATCTCCCTTTCTGTCACATACGTTTAAAATGAAGTTTAATATACTTTCCACTATGATTACAGGGGGACTCTTCAGTAACATCCCCAAATATACATGTTATACGTAATCACCTTCCAAAATCAAATTATTCTTTATCAACATGAAGTCTGCTACACCTACAAAAACACTGGATAAATAGCAAATAATACTCATCTGCTAGCAATATTAAACTACTCTTTTCAGAGCAACTTGTATAAGGAAATAAAGAAATGGGACATGACTAGTAAACAGGACGAAGGCTGCCTAATGTACCTTGTCCCAGCAGTGCCAGAAGCGGTGCCTGACGATGTACACACATCCCTTCCCCGACCCACGATGCTGCTCCATCATCTTTACATTGTAGTTCAGCCAAGAGAACTGAGGTTTCATAACAGGGCTATCTATGTACTCAGGAAAGCCTTAAAAAACAGACTGAAAATGTTTACACAGTTATCACATTAACATATATTTTTGAGTGAGACCCTGCTGTAGCCAATATTTAACAGGTGAATTCAAGTGACTGGAATAGTAACATAAAGAGGTACAGCTCTTCCAGAAGGACGTGCAAATGATGGTGATGTTTATTTTACCTACAAGTTATACGCTTTTTCAGTCTCTGGGGTAGTCTCTAGAGAACAACTGACCTACTGAATACCCATCTGAGGATTAAAAGGGAAAGGAATATGCCCTATGCTGGGGAAAGGACCTCAAACAAAGCGAGCTCATGAGCAAGTAGGAGGATGCCATCCACACCACTCCATCTGCTACTACAGGAACACAGAATGGCTCAGAAAGTATAGTCAATTCGTAGACTGTTTTGGTGAATTTGGTAAAATTTGTTCTGTTGGAGTGAGAGCAGAGTAAACTCTACTCAGCTAGACTGTACACCATGAGAAGGAGCCAATGAAGAATATCAGGGCAGAGGGCTGGCTAAAGAGAATGACTATTAAATTACACAGATAACAACATTTGGGACCACCAGGTAGACTAATACATTCATATACAGAGACTTCCATTAAAGCTAAGTAAGGTGTCCTTGAAGGTTGGGCTGGTAGGGATAAGAAAACTGAAGAGAGGTGCAGTTCAGGAAAATGACGAACAACAAAGTGAAAGCTCTCCTACTAGAGAACAGGCACAACCATGGTAGGGGCCTAGCCAGAGCAGCAGAGATCAGCTAAATTCAGTCCAAAGCTATTCACTGCACGTGAACACACATACACAAAAAAAGGTGAAAACTGGGTTAAGTTCTTGAGGATTAGCAGAAGATTGAGACACAAGCATGCAACAATCAGAATTCGCAGCAGCCAGTAAAGGTAACAAAGGATCCTTCTGCAAATGTGGTAAAATCCAGACTCTCTCCGGTCTCCTACCCCACTTCCCCAAAAACTGTGCTGAGTTTGCATCGCCCTTCACTGAGCAGATCAGCTGCAATCCCAGGAGTGTTACCATCGACAGTTAAAAAAAGGCAAGATCTCAGGCCTCTTGGTCCTCTTTCAGGGGAAGGCCTGTCAAGGATTAACTGGTTGTTTCAAAATTGTTTGTCCTAATGAAAACTGGCTCTAGCAAACTTACAGAAACTGATCCTGATGTATCAGAAACTAGCATCTTTGAGAGCTCATGGAGGAAGAGCAACTCAGCAGCACATAACTCTGCCTATCTTTACAACAGCTCTGGTTTGATTTTTTGTTTAAGATGAAGGGTGTGGAAATACAGGCCCACCAGCTTATTTTTGATTTGCACAAAAGTATTGGAACAAATAATTATCCAGTCGATAACAACAATTACCACAGATAAGAAAGCAATAAAATAAAATAAAAATTAAACGCATCAGCTTTCTTTCTGTAACAGACTGATGGGCTCTGGGAAAGAAAATGAAGAACGGTAGCCTCATTTTAGAATAGTTTGTTTCTTTGAGGACAAAAATTCTAAAAATGCTCAGCACCTTGAATCCTAAATGACATCCAACTGACTTTCTTAATAATTAAATTATTTTGCATCAAAAAGCACATGCCCTTAGCAGCTTGATTCATATGCGTGCACTCTGACCGTGAGTAACTGGGTGGAGCTGACATAAAAACATACAGTATGCCTCCGAGATGGAACAGAGCCTTTTCCTTTATGATTATCTCCGGACCTGATTCACTACCATTTTATTACTGACTTTTGTTATTGTATCTGAATACAATTTGATTTTATGAGATCTTAAATATTAGCTTTATAAACATTTCATGGGATGTTGACTCTCTATCTGCAATTTGCTTATTTGCTTATTGTATCTGTTCATTGATGGCAGTGCAATAGTTTATTTTTGCATTAACTTCTTTGTTGAGTTTAGTTCATCTTCTGAGAAAATCCTGGAATGAAACTTTTAATAAGAAAATCTTAAAAATATATATATATATAACTGTAATTGGCAAAGACGTTTTCCCTTACAGCATTCTCTTTGCACTCTAATTCAATCAGGGAGTTTTTGCCAGTCACCACGAGATTTCAAGAAAGTACTTTGTTTATCATTTAATCAATACGATTTGAACAACCCAAAAAGATTTTTAAAGAGTAGGCTAAATTCTGTACACACCTCCTGCAACTTCACTTGAGTTTCAGACTTTTGCTCAATAAATGCTCTCCACACATCATTTCTTTTACTTCCACCATTCTTACTGCGCAAACTCAACACCAGAAAAACCTGTGGCTGACCTCCACCTGTACAATAGACATTAACTCATTTTCAAGTAATAGAAGACGATGGCACTGGGAGAAAATACAGCAGTTCATTGGGCTCTCTTGATCAACCAACTTGACAGGTTGGTGCTAATTGACACTGTATACCCATCACTACTTCTACTGCAAACCTGGAAGCTGATATTCCACAAAGCACATATGCAATTTTACCGAACTAGAGCCCAAGAAATAAGTGTATTTAACTTCTGGAAGCAGATCAGATGATTATTTCACTGACAGTAAATATTTAATACTTGCAAAACCACAGGACCAACTGCAAATTGCTAATATGTTTCATTATTATTAAGTTTGCCCCTTGGAAACACCAGCTCTCAGGGTCAAATTAAATTCCTTAATCCTTCTGAATTTCTTTCATGGTTACTTTCTATTTACTTGTGAAATCCACCTCACTAGGCATCTTTCAAATTCTTCAGATAAGACAATTTAAATAGAGATGTATTTTGCCCTGTTTCTCATCAAAGAACTTAAAATTGGAAAGTTCACACTTTCATAAAGGATTTGCAGAGTATTTACATTCAAATAAGCTCGAAAAAAAGCAAGGTACATGATCTAAAACCAAAAATTAATAAAAAGCAGCCATCTTCCTATAAATGCTACAATTAATCATTATGATGAACAGATAGAAAGTAATCCATCTCGTCATATCACAGAGCTGATCTAGCTTTTCCTTTCATACACCAAGTTAATTATTATGAGCAGATGTGCTTAGATTACATGAAAAATTATACTCCTTTAAACTAGGCATTGAAGATATCTACGTATTTTAAAGTATATATGTATTCCCTGTTTGTTTGGAGGTTTGCTCAGATGCAACTTCACCACACAAACCCCATGTATCTTGCAGGCAGTGATTTTCGTGTGCTCCATTAACCAACCGTTTCAGAGCGGTACTAAAAAAGCACCTGACGGTCAAAGCAACTTCTCACAAACCCAGCATATCTGATTTACCCCACACGTTCCCCAATATGCATCAAATGATATCTGCCTTGACCACATTACACACTCTGGGGGTTAAAATGCAACAGAAGCGTTAAATCCCTCAAACTCTTTCAAGAGTCCGCGTCTGTACGTAGCTGCTCAATTCTGCAGACCAATTTCCATTTGATTTTCTCAAATATCATTAATAAGTACCTATTATTAAGATGCCCTCCCAGAGCATAAGGAATAAAATAAGGCAGCAGCAAAGGCTCATGGTCAGCAAGGGCAGAGGCTGTGGAAGCCCATATATTCCTATCACACAGCAGTGGTTGGGAGTGCTGCCCTCTCACGTCACACATTCCCTGAGGACGTGCTGATCTACTTCTCCCTGAATTAAACAAATGCTGAAGTAGATGGCCTTTGACAAGCCTATTACATTTTAATAGGTCGGTTAGATTCCCCCATATTGAGTACCTCTAGTTCAGGCGTTTCCTTTGCTGCACAAAGACCAGGATAAAAATAAAGACACAGAAAGTTAATATCCAAAAGACAGTAGAAAAGAGGTAACTCGAAGAAATTTCAATCACCTTGGGGCACATATCAAAGGAAAATATATGATTGCAGGACTGCAACTTCAGTGAACAGTCAAGAAGGAACAATAGTACTGACGAGAATTGACCAGAAAAGCAGTAAAAAGTAACACTTGCTACAAGGCTCCGCAACCAAGATCCAAATTTGACATTACAAAACATCCTACTTCAGGAAAACTCTGTCAAATATCAAAATATATTATTCCAAAGTTTCCTCATTTCACAAAGCCAATATCAGCAATCCTTTAATAAATGATGCACGCAGCAAGCAAAAGCAGCGGCTGCCAGGAAAAAAATTGACTTTAGAAAAATCTTTGTTAGAAGGTGACATTTTTTCATTACTATCTATTGCCATCAAAGTATGGAGATGGCTTTTTCTTGTGTAGTAATTTTATTCCAGTGGAATTCCAATTTTTTGGATGAAGTTTCTCTTGATTTATTATAATATAAAGAAGATGGAAGCAAATCAATGACAATGCTGTTAACAAAAGGGGAGAAAGGGTGTTTCCAACAGGAAAAATGCTCGGAATTATTGACGCTGCCATCGTCGGACTCGTTTAGAAAGTGCTAAACACGCTGCTGAGTATTTTTAATACTTCTGAACATATTTAGAACCAGAGCCAACAGAAAAGAGCACCACTGGATGCACAAAGCAAATGTAATATTGACCATTTCACAGTTACCTGATGTATTCTCACAAGTGCAAGCACTTCATAAGTATCCCAGTCACTTCCAGTTACTCTGCTGTCACTTTAGTGCACCCGTTTGAAAGAAAGACGCTGGGAATTTTGAAAGACAGTTTAAGCCAAGGTTATTCATTTATTCAGAAGCAGAAAACTCATGTCTAAAACCTCAACTGCAGACATAAAGCAATTGGAGTAACATAAATACACAAATTCAGATTCAACAAACACGACGTGAGCATTCCTTTTGCACTTCTGTGGCATGTCACATTTCACAGATCTTCCACCTGAAGATTTGCGGTAAGCCACCCTGACGAGCTCTGTCATTTAGGATGCTAATATTCATGTTGAGTATTGCTGCTTAATTATTCAAAGGAATCTGACTGAATAATTTCCAATAATAAGTGCTTGCTAACTAATGCAGAATAAGCGAAAATGCAAACTAACTTTTACCAAGCTCCACTGAAGGAAATTCCCCAGGCAGTCCAAACGTTAGTAGTCTGATTATGAACAATATCTGCTATAAAACAAACTCTGCATTCCTTTCAACACCTCTCTTTTTCCTTTTAACACCTCCATTTTTCCTTTCACCACCAGTTACGAGTTTTTTGTTTCTTGGCTGTTTGTTTGGGGTTTTTTTTGTGATTTGATTGTTGGGTACTGGATTTTGTTTGGGTTTGTTTTGAAGGGGGGAGAGGGGCTGTGTCCAAACAACTGTCAGATTCCTTTAATATTTCATTGACTTAAGCAGGATCAGTATTTCAACTCAAAACTGTCCATTTCTTCAGCTAGGTAAAATAAATATCAAATTAAGCCCCTTTGGTACTACTGTACTAGAAGAATAAACAACCAGTCTTTATCCTTTCAGTTAATGACTCCAGAATTTCTCACAATTTGATATTCCACTTGAGTGAGAGTGTTATGGGCAAGGAAGAGCTTATTCTGGTAAAGACGGGAGGACAAACATCTCTAGTGTTTCCCCAACAACTTATAGTATAAAAGCTTTTTAATAAATTTGCTTAGTTTTGGTTATGCTTCAAAGTTTCCCATGTAAAGTGTCTATTTGGAGAAAAGTCCTCCTTAAGGCCATTTTCCAGAGAACCTGGATCTTATCCTGCTCAGCTCAGATGAATTTTTAACAATTTCCCTAGGAACCACAGCAGCTTTGGCATGATTTATCTTTGGATTTGTAAACAGCACAACCGTGACAAGGAGGAAATTAAAATTTTATAAAAGCAAAAGTAGATCTAAATCAGTACTGAATGGAACTGCCTGCAACATGGAGAGGTGAACAAGAGGGACACAAAAGTGTTATATAAAATAACAAAAAAAGGAGACCAAATGCGACTCAAATTTCTCAAGAACAAAGAAAGATTCAATTAAATTGAAAACAATGAAGAAACTAAAATAGTTTACTCACTGCAGGATTAACCCATCAAGCTGAGGTATGCCAGATACAGACGGAGGCCAAAAGATTAGAAAGAACATTAAAAAAAAATCAGATATTTTTATAGCTAGTTACAGTGACAGTTACATGAGCTCATATAAAATATTCAGGATTATAAACCCTCATGTTTCAGGTTCTAAGTCAATGAAACACAGGAGTTTTAGGATGAAATGGCTCCTGTATTTCTGATAAGGAGCACACCAGGCTCTGTGATCAGGTCTACTTAAAAACCACCCGCGGCCACAGAAAAAGATTTCTGTTATAATTTGTAACATGCTCTGCACAAACCATGAAGCATGACCACCCAGGCCTACTGTTCAAATAATAAAAATTTCTAAGATTTGTACGAAAAGCCTGAATCAACTGTTCGTAACTAGGATTTTAAAGCACTGGAAGCTGGTGCTAAAAACAAGTCATAATTGAAAGGGCCTGGCTTCAGTTGGAGGGAAAGATTGCTCTTCATTATGCGTCTCATTATGTCTTTCATCCTCCTGAGCAAGTTTCAGCACAGTTTGGTTCTCCTTGGACCTCTTTCATCTACTATACTCTGTTTAATGACAATCCATCATTTAAAAACGGACCCCAAAAATGACTTTCACCAATGAGAGCTGCTTAGATCATAGAGACTACACACTAGATGAAAGAAATCTCAGGAGGACCAAAGAGAGCTGAACTTAATCAGAGGGATGAAAGACAAAATGAAAATCTATCTACCCTTACATTTAAAAAGGAGTTTCCTTCAGATAAGATGATCTCAACTCTCTCTGTGTACCTGTTAAATATGGTGTGAGTACTGTCAGATCATGTGGGACTTTTAAGATTGAGAAGCTCTAGCAATCCCTGTAAATTGTACACATTTGGATGCTGCTGCCTTTGACTTTGAGGTGATGGGGCCATTTCCTATTGATCTAAAACCTTCTTTTCTCCCCTCTTCCCTCCTTCCTCCTAATCAAGGCAGAAATACATAGCCTGGACAGCTTTGATGTTTCTCTGCTTTACTTCTCATTATTTTGATCTTTTAACAATCCCACTATTGGTACATGCTTGTAGTATACATTTTCAGTGTTCATGCCTTCTGGCTTCAAAAGACTTTTCTACTTGATGAAGACTTTTTTTTTTCCCCCCCCTCCAGAAAACAAATGCTGTGTGTGGTACTAGGATGCTGATATTTGTGGGTTTTTTATCAGATAGGAACAGTATGTAGTTAAGCTTGTTTATTTCCTTCTACAGAGTGGAATATACTGTCCTATTTTTGAAGGAAATCAAATATATGTAATTTATCTGACAGGGTTTTCATCATCTTTATTTTACAGAAAGTCTACAGATTACTGAGTTGCCTTTGGATAAAATGTTGTCCTGTAGATTGCTGTCAGGACAAATACTCTAAGAGTCTCCTCAATTTTTATGTTGCTGGCATAAGGCTACAGTGACAGAAATGAGTTGGAGTCTCTCTTGCGATTAGTTAGCATCTATAAAGTAATGTCATGCCAATTCTCCTACCACCTATGAAATACTCTTACAGCAGCTATTCCTGAGGTGGAAGCTGGGCCAGACCCAGCCTGAAATATATTAGCACTGTTTTAAGCATCTTGTGATGTCTGCTGACATCTCCCATGAAAAAAGGACGGTAGTTCACCATCACTCTTTTGTGAACAACCTGTCACGGAAAAATCAGTATCAATCTTTCTTCCCCTTGTCCTATCAACTAAGACCGAAGGAAAGAAAAATTGATCTACAGGAACACATTACCTGGAGATCAGTGGGATGTAATACAATATGAGGATGAATTTCCATTCCTCAAACCAGTACCCAGCTGCAGACTCCAGTACAGCCACACACATATTTACCCAGAAAACTCTGCTGGGCCACCAGGTTTTAAGAAATAGGCCCAGGATTATTTCTATACAGGCAGGTAATTTTATTGCTCATAAATTAAACTGCAGGAATCTCAAAGGCAGCCACAAAACGCTCAGAGAGGTTGACCCACCACATCTCACATAGCCTGTCCCTTCACCTCTCCTCCCACTCCCAGTCAATTCTAATTTTACAAAACTGAAATAAATCCCACTGAATATCCGTCCAGGAGAGGATATCTTCCTTATTTCACTGGTGCATGAAAGGCTAAGAATGAATACACACAAATATGACATTGATATTGCACTTTTGTCTCCTTCATTTTTCATTGCTTTCTCTGTTGTGAAACAGCCACGCATTTTTGCATGAAGCTAATCTGCTATCAAATCCACAATTAAACCCAGTCATTGGGAAATAATTTAAAGACCAAAGCCTATAGGTAAACTGATAGAAATTAGATATAAACAATCCAGATTAGTGAAATAAAACATCCATACTGCAGTGAAAAATCTCTCCATCTCCCATGTGCAGAGACAGTTCACCAAGAATGAAAGTAAGTTTTAAATGTAAAATAAAGGATGAAGTTTCATTACGTTCAGGAGATTTATAATAAATTCAGTGACATTTGCCAGAGCTCAAACTCCTAAATATCTAATTTCTGCTAATGAAATTTGAGCATTTTGAAAAAAAACGGTTCCTAATCTATACTGAATCCATTGACAAACCAGGAATTGGAATTACTCAAGAAAAAGCTGTGATGTTTTTATTTGACCTTAATTGTTTGTCATTATTTACCATGGTAAAAAGTGTTATGGAACAAAAATCAGAAGAAGGATTATCTGTTCAAATATTCTATTTTAGGAATCAGAAGAATAAATTTCAGGAACTTGGAGATGAGAAAGAAAATGTAAGAAATAGGTGATTTTATGATGGGCATTTTTTTACAACCCTCTAATGCTACTCACTCATAGTCCATAACTCTTAATTTCAGACTTACCTCTACAACACTGCTGACCAGCTTTCTATTTAGTGCGACCACTGCATAATTTTTCCTTTAATGAAAATTCACTTTACAGAGTTCAGAGCATGCTTGACTTTATCCAATGTGCATTTTTGGCCTCCTCTTCAAAGTACTCCCGATTTCCAACTACCCAGATGTGTTACAGTTGTACTCTCTATTTCATGGTACACCCTACTAGTGAAAATACTGAAGACGGTCAAGAGTGCGTGTGCCCTGCAGAAATGGCCTTCCTGGCTGACAGCATATAACTCGTAACAGAGCTTTGAATGTCTTTTCCAAGAAGTTGCACAACCATCTCACTCTGCGTTTCTCTAGGTCATACTTTCTTATTGCATATGGGAGACTGTCACGTGGGACTGGGCTCAATGTCCCCCTAAGTCAAGAGAATATCATCTGTGCTGCTTTCTGCTTACCTTATCGCCTAACCTCCAGCCGACTGCCTCGCTGAGGAAAGCAATCAGATTATCGAGAACAAATAATAGTAAATCAATTCTGGTTTGCTTGTTTCTTATCACCTTATTACTCTCCATGTGTTTATAAGCTAAAAATTGCATTATCAGTGACCAGAAAATAATAATACACGTAACACGTACTTTGTGAATTTGCAGTATGAAGTAGAGCAGATATATTAGTAAAGCGTTGGTGAAGATCCAGGCAGATATGGTTGGTATCACACTGAGGCTCTCCATTCTGGAAAGGCAACATCCCAAACCTCAGTCCCCAACCCAGACAGACTGTGCTTCACAAACTTTCCTTTCAAATGTATCACAAACAAGACCCAGCTTCTGTCTTTACCCTGATAATTATTTTTCCCTCAACTATTTGCTACCAATGCCACCAGCTGCCAGGCAGGTGCCTTCCAGATTGTGACGCTGGCTGGGATCACTCAAGTTCAGCTTGCTGTGCTCCTCCTTGGGACCCTGCAACGACCTGTTAACCCAGACTAGGATCATCAGAACAAACACCAACAAAGCCAGCGAAGATCCAGCAACACTCAGAATAAGGCCCAAGGTGCCACTGTCCTACCAGGCAAAGCTAATATTGGAGGGAATTGCTGATGACAGGGAAGTTGCTGTCAGCTGGACAGATTTATACACAGGGCTGCACCACAAAGCACTGCTCATGAAATACCACCATCTACCTGAAGCAGTTGGTGCCTTCGTTGAGTTTGCGATCATACATGTATTCATTGGAAACTTCAGGTTATCATATGCCTCTAGTCTGTAAATTATAACAGGACTCTAAGATGTACCTCCTGAAATTGGTAATGCTGTGCAAAAGCATTCTGCAACTCAAATTACAATGAATGCATCTGTTAATTTAGCTAATCAGCAGTTATATCAACTACCTATAAACCAAGGAATAAGAACTGTTGTGTGACTACCTTCTGAGAAAAAAAAAAAAAAAAAAAAAAAGGAAAAAAAAAAAAAAANCTGAAAAAAAAAAAAAAAAAAAAAAAAATGGTAACACTGATGCTTTTTTGATGGTATGTCTCATTATAAACAGGTTACCATAAAATAATTCCAGCAGAAACAACAGTAATGTATGTGGCCATTATAGTGTTGCAGATTGATAATACACCAGATAATACAGCTAAAGGATGTCTCTTTGAAATATTTTTGTAGACGCAGTGCTAACAGGCAATGCCAAAATTCATCCTCTCATCTCGCTTACTATGGAACACATGTTAACTTAGTCACTGATTTATTACAAATTATGTTTGCAATCGCAGTTCTGCCTATATTTTATATAAGATTTCACTGGAACTATCATTGCATTTAGACAGACTCATAAAACTTAGACACCTGATCATTACAACTTTTGTTCTCGTGATGATAAGTTTTCGAACTGCATCTCAGTCTAAAACCAGTCTTGTCTGCAATATCCCTATAGCCATCAAGAAGCTCCAGAGCAAGAACGAGAAATCTGTGATGAAGGAGACAGGAATCTTAAATTGCTTGAGTCCGGTGCTGCCTGCATTCTACTTTTTCACTGTCAGTTCATACATCAACTTTTCAACTGAAACAGATTATATTTAACACCAACCATCTTAGTGAAGTCCACGTGGTCTGAATTTACAACCCAGTTAAGGAAGGAAAGAAATGCATCATACATGGTCCAATAGTAGAGCATACAAAGAGGAATATTCTACTCGAGATGCCCAATGAGACTATTCACCCCGTGACCTCAGGTGAGCCAGGGAGACTGCATTTCTCCAAAGCAGAGGAGTAGTTTCTCATTACTGCACTGGTGGCTTTGTTGTTGTTTTCCTGTTCATAAATCAATAAGTTATTCTGGAAGAATATCTGCTGTTCTATGCCACAACATTTCTGTATCCTTGCGATGGGCAGCTACAGCTCTGAGATGGATTTACTGTCATGTTAATGGGGGGAGATAACATCAAATCCCCCAAATGTATCACAGCTAAGAAGTGGCAGGAGCAGGAGAAACAAGACATGCCATCTTCCATTGCTGTAGCTTCTCATTGCTTTTGGAAAGTAACTACTTTTCCATAACCATGTTGTCAATGTATTTCCAAGACCAGTTTTTAATGTGGAGTCTCATTACATCAGTCTGGCTTTTAATACATGTCTATTTACTTTATCAACGGCTTTTGAAGAAGCCTTCAAAGACACTTCCTTAAAACAGGCTTTCCATCTGCTAATTAAACGTTAACAATCCCTTGTAATGAGCAACACATTTTTTCCCAAAAAATATAAATGTCTAAGGTGGCTGCTCATGTCAGCACTGAAGGGAGAGGTCATTTCTGATGCATCCTCCATCACAAACATCAGAGAACAGTAAAGTCACTGAAGAGCATCCAAAGCAGAAGCAATTTTCTCACAGTCTTGACACCTTCTAGTAAATTAGTCACTTGTCGAGGAAAATGACAGCTATATAGCAATAGAAAAGCTTGTAAAGCTCTTCATTTACTGTTAGAAATGTTGTCTATGTCACTGTCAAGAAATAGTAACATCCCCATCCTGTTTTACTCTTCAGTGCCCTATCTCAGGGGCTTTTTGCAAATCATGCCTTAATGAAGTTTAAATAACAACTGTATTTCTTAGTTCGAAATCCTACTTTTCTCTTACCTGCATGATTGTTTTCTGAGTAAGTTAGCTAGTACACAAAATGAAAGGCTATTATAATTAGTGTAATATTCCAAGACAAAGCCACAAAACCTGCAAATTTAGACAGCTGTCATCTCTTTCCCTATTTTGCTTATTATTCACAGGCAAATTCTGATATCTTCTGCATGTTACACAATATATTTATGTGCAAATTTCAGTAAAAACACCCATGGAACAGGATGTGTAAGTATCTCTCGGAATCTAGCCTAGAGAAAGAATGAAGCTTGAAAGTCATTTCAGACTTAATTTTCCCCCAGCACAGTCATTGTTCTAAATAGGTACACACAAACATACACTTTCTTTCTTTAGGAATTACAGATATTAACTCAATGTCCTTATATAATTGGCTAGATACAGCAGTCACTGAAAACTGAAATCCTCTTATTTACATGACAGTCAGTGTATGGACAACAAAAGAAAAAAAATTCTAAAAATGGATGCTCTAAGGAACAGACATTATCTTCGGTAGCAAAAGGGTAATTGCTGTTACATGGTAAAAAAGGAATTGGGCAAATTCATATAAATACTCTTTGGAGAATAAGCACTTACTGGCTAAAGACGCTGACACATTATGCAAGCCAATTACTGTGTGGAGTGGTGGTGAAACCTCCAATGCAAACTCATTTGTAGGATGCCTGAACATTGCAGGAAAGCATCTAACTGTAACACCTGGTGTTGTTCCACTCATGGCACAGATTCCCCTGGAAAGACCCACAGAGATTCCATTTCCATGATTACCCCAGAACAGCACATATCCTATGTAATTGTTGGAAGACTCGCCACAGTGTAAAAATAACCGTGATACTCTTCTACTGTACTCCAAATTCTGTCAGGGTAAGATTAATACAAATTCATGCACCTATTGGAGCATAAAGATGATCATCCATTTACAATGGAGGAATACATATTAAGCCATTTGAGTTTACAGAATTCTCCTTGAAAACCTTGTGGAAAGGCCTGTGGTCAAAACCTAGTCAAGAGATTCACTCCTTTGAGCATTAGTTTAAAACAAATTTCTTTTTCAGATACAGCCCACATACTGCCAGGGCTTTTCTTTCCTTTCCTTTGTTTTTAGATTACGTAAGAAATTCACTTCATTTTTAAAGAATAGTTTCTAACCTTGTGAAGGAGTAAATTATTATGTCAGGTTTCTTCAGTTAGCATACTCGTATCATTATTTTTTTTCAACAAAAATAATCTTTTGTTAAAGGTTTCATTAGATTTCTGTGGAGACTGGTAACAGCCAAATCTCCAGCCATCTGCAGGAACCACTACAGACCGATTGCATACCCCGAATAGTGAAATTCTTCTCAACACTTCTGTTCAGATAGTGGGATCATGGTATTTTCCAAGTGCTTAATCACACCAGGGGCAGGAGCCCAAAGCCTTTACCCACACTGAACTTCTCCAATAGGCTTAATGAAAATCAGGCCTCAGGGAAGTTATTAGTAAAATTTAAAATCATGAGGATATTATCCTATTCATTTTTAGCACCAAGAACAGATTACTTCATAGAGATCTATAGATACATAGCTCTTTTAAACCCCAAATGGTTCATCTTTAAGCAGAAGAGCAGGTTACTGTAAAGATACTTGAATACCAAGCATAAATCCCTTCCTACACTCCAAGCACAGCATCATGCTACTGGTACTTCAACATTCAGCACAGCGGCAAAACCGTACAACGGGCGCCCTTCCCAAAATACTTTATTTAGTGCTTCAGTCAGTTTCCAAATCACAGAATCACACAATGGTAGGGGTTGGAAGGGAGCTCTGGAGATCGTCTCATCCAACTCCTCCTTATCAAAACAGGTTCACCTAGAGCAGGTTACCCAGGATAGTGTCCAGGTGAGTTTTGAAAATCTCCAGAGGAGACTCCACAACCACTCAAATTAGCTACTGTAGAAAAGTAAAGACCCTACTTAAATGCCACACTGCAACACCTTAAAAATTTGGAAGGTACATGGAAAAAGCTTACCTCTTGATTGCAAACCATGTCCACACGCCTCATTATGTCCCAGCGCACCCTGCCTCACAAAATCTGGCACCAGCACACAGTGACTCCAGCGGTGGGTCTTCCACCTGCAAGAGGAAAAGGTTAACAACTAAGTGGGTAAAACTGAAACAGTCAACATGTCCAGGCAAAAAAATCAATTATGAATGATGATATACTGTGGAGACTTGAGGAAAAATAGTCAAAAAGCTGTAATTGCTCCTCAAATAAGCACTGTAATCTGAAATTCAGATGCAAGGTTCACCTTCTGGAAAGGTACATCATCCAACAATGCTTCCCTTTCTCATTTTCATGGGCATGGTTCAAAGTTACGTAAAATACAGAGGAAACGTCTTCAGCAGGCTTTGAATTCAGGTTCTTCTTCTGCAAGCCTGTTCTCATACAGCTGATGCTGTTCCTAACCTGCTGTCTCTCCTGGGATGTGTGCCAGCCAAGAACACAGGAAAGCAGCTTTCCACAGTGCTATGTGGTACGGAGCCAGGCAGAACTGCCTGGTGTGACTCCTGCTTTGGCATCACCTTCAGCTCCCCACTCTACTCAAAGACCGTATCCTACAGGATGCGCGGGCTGGAGACTTACATGCAAAGATAAAATACTCTTCTATTTACTAGTATGGTGTAACAGATGGGTCACAGAATTTTAACAAAGAGCTGTGAGTAATTGACCTATTGTACGATTTGTCTAATCAGAATTTTTTTAAGTGCGTATCATTCACTGGAGTGAGAGCACCAGGGAAAAAGACAAGAGTTTATGCAATAAGCACACAATTATTAAGACAGTTGAGTGTTTGTGGTCCCAAAATAGATAACATTGATTTTTAGATTCATTGCTGGGGGAATTCCCAGTAAGAGCATCCTTAAACACATCGAACCCTCAGGTTACCATTTCTAGAAGCTATATTTATTTCTGCTTGTTCTGATGATGCCAGATCTACTGAAATTGCCAATTTGAACTCTTACACATTTTGCAAGGTACATTATTTGCTTCTAACTCGGCATTTTCCAGTATTATGTTGCGGGACAGTAGCACAAGTGTCATTCCTGGAGAAGCAGACACTCACTAGCAAGACACTGATTCCAAGCTAACACTTTTTACCTGTATACTGGACAGATGGGAATATCTTCACATTCTCTTTCCTCATACAAGGTGTCCGGGCACGCCTGTCCCCCGTTGGCAGCATCCTGAACGATAATCCTGTATCGGGACTGCTTAACTGCAGTGGCATTGCCTGTAAAATAAAGAAAAAAATGGCCTTCCAGACACAGTTGGCACACAGAGTTAGTGATCTAGCTGTCTTAGTTAAAAACATGCTTTATGTTTCGTTTATATTTTTGAAGTATGAGCACTCTGGCACTACCCAGAGAAGGGAAGGAATGGTACATTGGATCAAAAGCTACCATTACTTGCTTTAAAATTAACCAGTAGTTCAGTAGAATAGCACCTGGAAGACTGATAAATCAACAGCCTAAAAGACGTATCAAAAAATGTCTATTTAACAGAACATCAAACCAGACAAGAAAATAAGTAGGACCAAACACTTAAACACCATAATAGGAGAAAAGAAAGAAAGAAAAAAAAAACACACAAACTGTCATAATGGAAGGGTTTGTTTCTGAAAACATATTCTAGCTGCTACCAGTAAACCTTTTTCATGGGTCTAGAAATTACAGATGATAACTTCCTGATAAGAAAACCACTGCAACCAATAGAGGCTAACTCTCTACTTAGCCTGAGTGGATGCAAGATCAATCCATCTAGAGACTCAGTTCACAAAATCTACAGTACAGAAAGCAGCAAGACAGACAAGAATATGACACCTACGTATCTCTACAGCTAAAACAAACACAATTCTTGGCTGCAAAGTGGCAAGTGGCTGAACTGCTGTGTATGGCATTAGTACTTCTTTGGGGACTGTATTCTGCTTCAAAAACAGATGCTAGAAAACTGAAAAGGCATCTCAGCAGAACTACATAAAGGATTCCAGACTAGGCAAACACCTTTTAATAGTGGCCTTCTTCAAATTTGTCCAAGAGAGGAAAGCGGTGGCCAAATTAGCCCACTTATAAGTATTATTTTTTCAGCTCAAGATAAAGCCAAAGCTGCAGTAGCAAGATTACAGTACATTAAGAGCAGAAGGAAAGCATGAAAAGTCACATAAAGCACAAGTACAGATCCAGTAAAAATGGTTGGCTCTAAAAATACCAAGTTATACAAGCCTTCACCCACACATGCTATCGCTGTGAGATCACCACAGAGGGACTTCGGACTTGGCAGGAAGCTGCTACCCTGAGGCAGGATAAGTGCATCCAGGGTGATTCCCCTCCTGCTTCTTTAACAGCCATTACTTGAGGCAGTTCTACAGCTCCCTACAGTCTCCTTTCAGATGCCCAATTCAGTGCTTGTAAAGCCCCACAGAGAGCCGTTACTTAAAATCCAGCCCCAAGCCATCGCCCGTATAAACTGAGCTCAAAACTTCTTTATCTTCTGTCCACTAGATGTAAAAAACACAGATTTATC
Source organism: Baryphthengus martii (assembly GCA_013396935.1). Lineage (NCBI taxonomy): Eukaryota > Metazoa > Chordata > Aves > Coraciiformes > Momotidae > Baryphthengus > Baryphthengus martii. The sequence continues at coordinate 79,032 of VWZK01009318.1, forward strand.
CCTATCATCTGATGCACAACCTTTACGAAATTTCAAGGGCTTGTATCCACAGTAAGTCTTCCCCTCTCTAAACTAAGCAAATCTCATTCTTCATAGGTCTTGTTCAATAACCTCATGCTGCTGACTTTTTCACAACACTGTGCCCAAGGAATCCCACCTGCAGCCTCGCCAGTGCACAGTCCAGGAACTCCTTTGGTGCTTTCCATACAACATGCCCATGGGTTTGACAAGCCCAATACACCTTTTATCATTTCAAATTGCTGACGTTCATTCACATTGTAGTCTACTGTCTCTCTGGAGGTGCCTGAGACAGTACGCATGTCTTCACTTCCCACTGTCTTTGTGTGATCAATTTTGCCTTCCCCAGTCACATTTTGAGAAGTTTCTCAATGATTTCCGTATCATTTGACATATTGTTTACCACGTATGCTACCTCTTTGAGCTCTGCACCATCCGCTAATGTTATTATTCAAGCATACAAGCTCTTCAAATATCACATAGAATTGGGTCAAGAAGAGTTTTTTTGTAGGACTCCCCTTGGCTCATGTTCCAATTTGATCAGAAAGAGTGGACACCTATCAGCCAATCGAAAGAGAGTTTTGGAGAGAAGGACATTGGAGTCCTGATGGACAAGCTGACCATGAAGCAGCAAAGTGCCCTTGCAGCAAAGAAGGGCCACAGAATCGCAGGCTGCATTAGGAGGAGTATTACCAGCAGGGTTGAGGTGATTTTTTCCCTCTACTCAGCACTGTCAAGGCAACTGGGTGTCATGCATGTCCAGTTCTGGACTCCCCAGGAGAAGGAGGACATGAGCACACAGTAGTGAGTCCAGCAAGTGGCCACAAAGACTATTTAGTGACTGGAGCATCTGACACACAAGAAAAGACCAGGAAAGCTGGAATTCTTCAGCCTGGAGAGAAGGCGGCTCATGGGATCTTACCAGTGTGTACTGATACCTGATGGCAGGCAGTAAAAGAGACAGACTTACTCTTTTCACACTGATACTCTGAGATTTTTCCAGCAGTTGAATATCCATTTAATAGTGATTTAATTCAAGTCACCGTTCCTCAGCTTCCTGATAAAAGTTTAATGTGTCAAAATCTACCACTTCCCTTAATTAGAGCAGCTACACTGTCAAAAAAAGGAGATTAAATTTATTGAGCACGATTTGCTCTCAATAAATCCATAGTGGCCAGTTTATAAGAATTTGATTCTTGAAATATTTACATCTCGAGTAATAACTTTTTGTGTTTTTCTACATAACAAAGTCAGGATGAGTAATCTACAAATTCTTTGACTGTGTTTTGTTGTGGGGTTGTTTGACATTGGGTTTTTTTGGAGGCGAGGGGAGGGTGGGACATGAGAGGGAGGGTGTTGGTAGGTTGGTTATGACCTGGTATTACTGAGTTTTAGTTAGTTCCTTAGGACTTACTGATTTGTCATCCAGAAGATTGTCGCTAGATACTCTGACATTACTTTATTACTTCCTTCTCTACTCATACAGCCTTACTGACACGGGAACACCTAATTTATGGAAATATTCTTTAGTCCATTCTTCTCCTAGCTGCAGACAGGAAACAACAGCAGCAACTGCACATTCCCCATGTTGTGTTTCCCTCATTTCTCAGAAAGTAACAGACATATTTGATTCAGCTTCCCCTTACTTTTAATCCATTTAGGTCACTCTTGTTATCCAATACCCTCCTTCAGCTTAATTTGTATTCTCGATTTCTTGTTTCTAATTTTTACGAAATAATTTGACAATCAAAAAGGAAACAAGATTCTGAACAACTCTGATGATGAGGAAAGATAAAAAAGGGGCTTCTCTAGCCGTCCTTGGTGTTTTCTCTTCATGGCTTGATGCTTGAACGTGCAAGTCATACACAGACATGCCTTGTTTCCCTGTGCTACTGCCTTGCCAGTATAATAGTTTCAGATACAATGCAGAGCCCAGCAGGGCTTCAGCGCTTTGTACAATCTTTCTTGGTAGCTTCCAGGTCTTGTACACCCCTGTCTGCATAGAACATGTTCCCAAGAGGTGTAGCTACCAATTCTCTCAGTTTGTTGAAGTCTATTTTTTTTTTTTTAAGTGTCTTGCTGATATTGCCATCCTTCCCTTCTTCTAAGAATCATGAACTCTATCACTCCGTGATGATTTTCATTCAAATTATCTACTACCATTAGAATTTTAGCCATTTCCTTCCTATTAATCAGTACCAAATCTAAATGAGCTTCCCACAGTAATTTTCTCCACCTCAAGAAACTAAATTATCCTCAACATTTATTGCACATTACTCAAACCCCATTTTCAAAATTGAATTTCCTCATTGGCTTTTCTACAAATGTTAATGAACATAATTTTTATATCTCATTTAAAATTGCTATAGCCTGATTTTCCAGAGTATTAGCATTATGTAGGACTGTCCTTTTAAAGCTGAACTTCAGCTGATTTCAAGCATGGCTATGACTGCTTGGCCTCCTGGAAAAAACCAAGCCTCAGGATCTCAAGACCATCTTAACTTCAATGTCGTTGACTTTGCAACTCAGATAATGCTGTTGGAGAATTTTGAGGATGCCCTAGCTCTGCTTCTGCTCCCACCTTCCTGCCCTATCAGGATCCAGTTTTCTCTTTCAGAGCCATATGACTCCTATCAACCCACTCTTCTCATTCCTCCCTTGCTCTTGCACCTTTCCTTCCTCTGCATTTGACTCTCAGGGCCTCCCCAGTAACCAGCCAAGGGCTCAGAAAGGTGCATCACCATCCTCAGTAAGGGATAAGATCCTTTCACTACTGTAAAGATGAATGTATCTGGCCTAGCTTTTACAAGAAACATTCAGCTTCATATGCTTTGCTCTTGACCAGCTGGAAAGGCAGAGTCTGGTCAACACAAGCCTCTGAGCACACAAATAATAAAGACAGATTCTCCAAGATTTTAGTCACCAAAACCAGAGCACTCTCCAGTATTTTTGTGCGGATAAGAGTTTCTGAAGGATAAGTCTTTAACTTTTAAAAGCTCCAGCTGAGTGTTTGCTTATGAGAACCAGAAGTAGCAGATCCTTGACAGAAACTGTCTGAGAGAAGGTAGAGATCATTGGAATTCCTTATCACGGCATGCCATGCATTTTATACACTTTGACCCCACCTCATTTTAAATCTAATTTAAGGCATGGGGAAATAAATAGGACAGTTACTACCTAACATTTCATGTAAACTTGCCTAGAGAAATAAGCAACAGTGAAATTTCTAACCTTCCCCTTGGACAACTAATACCCAGAAGAGGAGAGGAACTCATAGGTACCATCTATTTTCAGGAAGAAGATGAAAAATATTATTTATTGCCAGGTGTTTGTTTTCTTAATGTCCCTATTTTAAATCTGTGCTGACAGACCAGAGAACACATCACCCATGCTGAAAGCAGTTACCTCCCCATAACACCTTCACCACCAGGAAAGCAGGTGACAGAGGAAAATCTACCTGCTGCTCATTCAAACCACTTCATATTCTGAAATCTCCATATCGACTCTTTGATACTTGCTTCGATTCGTCCTCAAAGACCCATTAAGGCAGATATATTATAGAAGACTGTGGTAGACAGTTGTCACCTTTAAGTATCTGAAATGGCAGAGAATCAATAACCTGAAACAACCTCCCTGTTCCTGCCTCACCAACAGGTGCTTGGATTCAATTGCACTTCTTTTGTGAATTATGGTTTTTGTCCATCTGCTATCGTCCTAAGCTCACCGCTGTCTACACTTCTGAGGTACGAGATAATCCTTCGCCAGAAGACAGTCAGTTGTCTGATGACATTTAAATGTAGGGAAAATGTCAGATTTTTTATTGTTAGATAGTAAAGTTGGACGCATTTTCTCAGATAAACTACAAACAGCTCAACTGGTAGAGTTCTGTGTAAAGCTGATTTAGTGATTGCATGTTTGTCTAAGCTCTGATCTTATGCTGGTACACAATTAATTTTAAATCTGCCAAGCAATACCTGTTCCTGCTTGATCTGCTTAGTAATTCACCATCTGTACATTGTTTTCATTAAATACAACTTTTCTATAAAAAAAACACAACCCCCGCCCCCAACAACCCACATATGTACAGTGGTTTTGAAATTTCATTATCATGTTTTAATTGTGCAATGCAAATTAAATAAAAAATAAAAAATCTTTCAATGCAGCCGTATCAATAACAGATTTAGCAAAAAGCAAACTCCCCCATCTAAGAAGTTTTAATTTAGAATTATATTAAAACGATAACATTGCCAAGCAGGTTAAATAATTAATTTCTTCTCATTTTAATTGTAGACTATTATTTAATAAACAAAGTAATTTACCTGGTAATTTATTCTACTTCTTCATAGGCAGCTGATTTAAAGTCTAAAAATAAATTGCTAATTAAAACAGGATTCAGTGTTTTAGAAAGCAACTCGTTTTCCTGTAAAATCTAACAAGGGCTATGGTAGAGCATCCACTGAGAATCTTTGGAGGGCAAGGAAGACACCAACAATAATGAAATATTCTGATAACTAAGAAGGCTTTCATCTGAACAATTAATGAAACACAAAAATTTGTCACAAAAACAACACTTGATCATTACAAAGAAACTTCACTAAACACTTAGGGCCCAAAAGCTCCTCATCTAGATCAAAGAAATGTATGGTCCTTGAAAAACCACAAAGCGCAGAAGTTATTTTCACAACCCAGTACGTACACCTAGGTCGGTCAGGAGAAATAAGTTTCATACCATGTAGCAATTCCATGGATAGCCATACAACATTGGGACATTGGACTTCTGACTTTGAAGGCAGCAGAGAACTTACCTCTCCAATCTGCTTATGAGGATCCCACCCTCTCCAAAAACACTGTTTATCAACAACACTCCAAGTCCAAAACTCATCCAAGTGAATGCCCTAAAAATTATTAGCCTGGCGCGAACTACAACTACCGTGCGTTTCTAAGACAATTCTCTAATTTTTCCTCAAATGCTGACGTCTTCTGAAAGGCTTACCAGGCTGACAAGCTGTTGGGCAGGGGGTCCACTCACTGAAAGGCGTAACAATGCAGTCTTTCTTGCAGAGGAGGAGACATGGCCGCACGGTCTCAGGTCTGACGGACTCTGGACATCTATTGATCCAAATGGAAAGATTAAAATATGATTTTTAAAAAATACAACTCTGGGGAAATGTTTTACTCCTAAGACTCTCTCGGGGCTGTAAGCATGCCGCCATACCAAAGATACCACTCCTGGTCACAGTCAGCCTCCTTTTTCTTCAACTTTGCACTCATGTAACCCAACTGAATTTAATATTAATCTTAGCAAAGGTTAAAAAAATAATAATAATATTTCTAAAAAACAACATGTGGAGCTTGGCTTGCTGACTGCAGGTTAAATGTAATTCATCCTATGATGCCTAAAATACAAAACCCACTGAAGCAAAACAGATACACTTTTTACAAAAGTTATGTTTATAAAGCAGTCCTGTTTTAACACAACATGCGACAGCTTTCGAACCGCTTGTAACTGTACGTAGGTACTGATATGATATCCTTCCACTTTCAACCTCTAGGAAACACAAAAACAGCTTAAAGTGATCTTTGATTAAGGCCTTGATTGCTATGTTAAAAGTTGTACACATAGTATAGTAATTAGAACTCTGTGATATTTTTTTTACTCATTTTTAACTCCTAAATGTTAAAATGTATATTCTAATAAAATGTTAAAATGTATATCCTAACAGAAGTTTCAGACACAGACAGTTAATATATAAAAACTCCTGTTATTTAATATATTATATTT
>VWZK01009333.1:0-11090 GCA_013396935.1 Baryphthengus martii
TACTCCAGTCTATGTCGCTTGACCTCATTCCCAGCTCACCAAACAGGTTTCTCTTAGCACCTTAAAAGAGCTAAACACTGAACAAACTGTTGTGTATTGATTTCCCTGCCAGTGCACATCAATTTGGTAACAGCAACAGGACATAAGAACTCGGAGAAATTAGAACATAGCAAGTGTCTTAGGCTATGTTGGAAACTTATGGTGCAAGAGATGGAGACAACAGCCAACAGCAATGTATCAGTTGAGTTTGAAGCAATCTTAGTGAGTCTAACAGAGGCCTCAGTAAAAGAATAAAGAGTGTTCTCAGTTGGTTTCTCAGTCTCACATGAGCTTCTGATGTTGTTCACTGTAGCACCAAGTACAGTGTAATTTGAGTGGTAGTGTCAGGGTACTCAAGTTGTGAGTTCTTATGGATATTGATGTCCAGTGACTGACTAAAGGCTCTTAGCTTAGTTTTTACCTCATTTGTCACCCCAACATCACCACTCCTAGTAGAAACATAGACATACCTGTCTTTCTGCTTATTCCAAGAGCACCTGTGAAGGGGAAGGTAATAAAAACCCTTGAAGACGTTAGCATCTCTAAAATGGATGTTTCATAGGAACAATAAAAATGAAAAGAGAAGAATCAACTTTGTCTGTTCGGTCCTTGCTATATCTCGTAACGTTACAATGGAACAGATTGTGTGCTCTGTATTTCACAAAGTATCTTCAGTGAATGAAAACTAGCAACCTTCACACAGCCAAACATGTGCAAATAAGCACAGGAAAACAAAGAAGGCTCTCAGGGTCTTGAACGATGACTTTGATGTGTTTTGAATTTTGAAAGAAGTGTTTGTCCAGAGAAAGATGAAGGCTGGACAGACGTAATGCAGCTGTGAATTTCCAGGGAGGCTTGATGCATTGCAGCTTTAGGCTGGAGAGGAGAACAAGGTGGTGCCACAGAGATCAAGATTAAAGGTCTTAGAGCTGTTTAGTTTGGCTGGGATTCACTGCCAACATGAATGAATACTGCTATTTATTTTAACAGTTCTAGCTATGCTCAGTTTATGGCTGTAACATTTCATTATTTCCTCCTTTCCCTTCAACTCTCTTTCCCATCCTCTTCTTTTACTCACTTCAGTTCTCTTTAACAGCTCACAGGGTATTTTCTCCATTTATCCTCATTTCCCAAGCATTACCTCTGATATTTTCTGTCACAGCAGAATCTCTGAGTCAATAAAGTGTTCTCACGTAGGAGGTCAAGTTATAGCAGCCAGGGTAAAAAGTGTGCAAGTCAGGGGTTAGTGAATGAAACTCTTTCTCAGCTCAAAAATAAAGTGTTACAGCAGGTTTTTTTCGTAGTTTAGTGTGACACATTTTAAAAGTCACTTGGAAGAGAAATTCAGTATCGGTAGCAATATACTCCTGGTGTTTCCCTACTCTGCAGTAGAAACTGCCGGAGTCAATTTCCACACTATTATGCGTTGGCAACATCATCAAAATCAATGTAATTCTATCCATAATTCTGAAAAGTGAATTGGGTTACCAAGAAGCCAGCCTCTTTTAAAGTATGGAATAATGCTCACATCTTAAAGCTTTATAACCAAAAGTATAAACAGTTAGAGATTGACAGCTAATTTTGGTGACCAGGCACACAAACCAAATTAAAAAATGAACAGAAAACCATCAAAGATGCAGTGAAAGCCAAGACTTAATAAAACTCATGGATCAGAATACATGCACACAAACATTTATTTGTATACCTTTGTACAACATAATTTTAAAGACATTTTGGCCGTGGGAAGTTTAGTAAGACGGTAATAGTCAAATATTATTTTCGTCTTCAGAGGTCTCAATACCAGGGACTTACTCTATCTCGGTCTCAATATGGCTTAAGTACTTTGATCACCTTTGTCATTAAATGGTGATAAAAACAGACAAGAACTCTCTTTTCTTGCTGACAGTACCCTGCTGCTCTCAATGCACAGGGCACAAATCTCTACCATTTTGACTTTCATATTCTATGATTCTATGATTCTATACTGAGTGATGAAAGTCCATGTGTCCCTACACCATGTATCCCTACAGTAGAGCCTGTTTCAAAGGGAAATTATTACTAATATTAAGAAAATTCATTTATAAATAAGCTGGTAGCATTAAGTAAGAATATTGTATAGGGTACACCTTTGCATGGTGCATTTTAACGTAGTTTTGATCACGACTTCCATCTGTTAATGCCCAGTAAACTTCAGGGATTTATCATTATGATTATAGAGTTTTAAGTAACTGGTTTGGATTTTACTCGTGTCAAATTAGTTATGATAATTATGTGGGTTTTTCCTCTGAAATCATCAGTGTCTTGTTCATTGTCCTACTTGTCTAAGAAAGCCAGGTTCCCTAGTGATTTCCTTGTCTGAGTGGAATGGAGGAAGCCTAATCTTACATACAATTACCATCTGAATCTTTCCATACTTGTGCTTCTCCCTCAGGACAGAAGTCAGATCAGAGAAGGGACAGAGTTTGCTTAGATCTATACCACTCATCCCTGTTGGCCCTTTCAGAATTGTTCTTTTCTAGTGAAATTAGAGATGTTCAGCTGTAATACGCATGAGAGCCAATGTTTTAAGAACAGCAGGTACTGCCTCAGAGCGCTATTCTGAGTGTTTTAACCCAATTTCTACAGATCTGTAACTGGCTTAGAGACTTCGGAGAGCCTCCTCTCCTTATGCAAAGCTCTGGCACGGAATCAAATTTCCCTAAACTCCTTCTGAATTATTATTATGAACTTTTGCACTTAGTGACTACAATCATTTTAATACAAGGTCATCATCTGCTGCAGTTAATTATTTAAACTAAATTTGCACATCCATACAGGATTATGCAGCTTGGCTTCAGGCAGGTTGGTAGAGAATTGCTGTAGATGGAAAATACATTTGCTCTAAACAGCTTCTCTTAAATTGGAATTGAAGAGTTTCTTGCCCTGTGATAGAATAAAACTCCTTCATTTAAGGAAGGATATCAGAATTCAATGTTCTTCTCCATGTATAATGCATGACCTGTCAGCATATACTGTGTGGGTTTCACTGTAGTTTTCTTTTGCAGGATTGTCACCGATAAGACTCAGAACGTAGCCTAGGAGAGACAAGGGCAAAGTTTCTTCCATTGAAGAATCTGGTTAGAAAATTAATTTTCCAAAGGTAATTATTAAATTAGCTCAGCCTGGATGACCTCTGGACAATGTCGGAAATCTTTTTTTGCCCAATGATCTCATGCACCACAAACAGAACAGTGTTCATAATATGAAGAGATTCCTACTCTGCAAGATTCTTTAACTTGAAAGACAAGGTGATACTATCCATCAGGTGTTCTAAGGACTTTACTACCTTTAACCTACTTTATATAGATTTTACTTGGACACAGTGGTAAAAAACCTTTACTGAATTGGTAGAAGTTAAAGGAAGGAGGAGGACAGATAGGAGGTTGCCAATTGGACCAGGGTGCAAAAACCCAAGAAAAAGCAAGACAGAAACACCCAAGAAGTAAATATTCGAGTTAAATCTCAGGCCTCCATGATGTCAGAAGCTCTTAAGATTTACAAATAATTGCAGGATTCACCTTTAAAACGTAGTCCTGAGATTAACTCTGTTCCAAGTAGCAAAGATATATGATAAACTAGGTTTCAGAAAGGCCTAATACATGCATGTAGTTCACATGAACTGAAGGATATCTTTAATATAGACTATTTTGTTAGAGAGCCCTATTTAAGTAGGTTCTTTATTATATTACTTTATCATTATTTATTTTATTATATTTTTTTTTTTATTATTGTAAAATCTGTTTCCCTGTTGTATAAATTTTAAACAGGTAACATCCTGCTGACCATGAAGTCTTTGTGTCATTTATTGTTTCTTCCAGAGAAAGCAAAAGTTTTAAAGACATAGTTTCATGTCACTGTTTAACATTGGACTAGAAATTCATGACTGACTGTTGCAACTTTTGGTGCCCTTTGCTGATGAGCAACTGATTATTGGGGACATTGTATTCTTGTTATTATATTCTCAACGTTATGTTCTTATTATTTCTGAAAGAGGCGTGTTCTCTCTTCTCATGTTTGCAGTGTTCTTGGTCTTGCACTAACTTTTTGAAGAAGGTTTGATCTGTGATTTGAAATACTTGATGTTTCCTAAGTAATTGGATGATTTCTGAGACTCAAGCTCTGCAGAGCTAACAGTTTTTGCAATATTTGATATCTTCAAAGGATTACACTACAGGCTAAAGTGTTGATGTTTTCAGGAGCAAGCAAAGCAAGGGAAGCTGGTGAGCAAGTATGTTTGTGGGAAAGGGGATAGGGAGGAAGAATAAGCAGTAAAACTGTACTCCTGCAGTATTGCTCTTTGTTTGAGGTGATTGACAGTCTAAAGTGCAAACAGTTCCTGAATTCTGTTAAATAAAAACATTCTCTACACTCAGAATTTTGTAAAGGAAAAACACGAGACATGTACTTCATGTCACACTTCACTCTGGTTTTACTGGAGCAAAATAGGGGCAGGGGAAGTTTTTTGTGAGTTTTGTTGAGACCTGTTATGTTTCCTTCTGTAAGTCTTTATGACGACTTTTACTCAAAACTGTTGGTGTTTTTTTGATGCTTTTTTGAGCTGAACAAGTTGAAAATAAGGTTCCCTCTCCACTGAGCTGCAGTCACTTCTTCCAGGTCAGAAAGGGTCCTTGAAGAGCTTTTTTCTCTTTGCCAAGGACAACTGGAAATCAACACAACCATGTCGTGTGTAATGCGTAGACAGGAACAAACTCAGACTACTCTCATCTTCGAGTTTAAAGGGAAGTAAGATCTTGTTTACTGACGGGAGTGGCTGGCAGGGTAGAGTTAGTGAATTATCACTTCTTTCGGGCCTTATCTTTCTGCCTGCACTCTGTCAAACTTCTGCTGAACTGAACAAAAGTCATGCCACTCTGTTACCCCTTTTAAGTCTGAAAATTTGACACCAAATAGACACTGTGCAGGCTTTGGTATGAAGTGTGCTGGCTTCTCCTAAATGTGAGCCCAGTGTATAATGATTATGATCTGTACACTTGCAAGCACTCGCAAAAACATCTAATTTAATCTTTTCTTCATTATTCAGCTTCAGAGAAATTAAATTCCGACACGTTTTTTTGCTAAGGTAAAATGTGCAGGTTTTCCAATAGAGTATTTATTTTCCCTGTTACGATATTCATCTTTCCCAATGGATATGTTGAATCTAGGAACCCGTCTTCACAGAGGTAACAAGGATCAGGGCTTATCTTGCAGGAAAACTGGAGGTTACAACGTCATTACAATACTTTTAACTCACCTATTCAATAAGTAATTATTTATGTCAAACATCTCAACATAAATGGAGAGGAATTCAGATGGTCAGATAGCATATCTTTACCACATTTATATCAAGGCATAAGTCAGTCTTCTCTTAACTTACATGACCACATTTTCTGTTCAAATCAATGTCAAAATTTAGTGTCCAAATGTGTTTTCAATACACAGAAGTAAGTTTATTCCAGTTAATAAAGGATTAATTCAGTATTTTGACAGAAGTTATTACGATAAATGCATAAGATACTCGTCCTGAGCAGACTATCAAAGGAGCACTTCATAAGATAGCAAAGCAACATGAAAAATAACACAGAAAATTGTCTCATGTCATCTCAGGAGCCGGTTAATGTGCTGTCATTAACAACACCAGAAATAATTAGACTGCTTGAAACCTTGATGCCTCACTTTAATTAGCTTAATAATTTGATGAAGTTATACAATTTCAAATTCATTCAGGTGCCATTTAGACTGCAGAGAAAAAAAAAAAAAAAAGTAAGTTTTTATTTTTAATTGGTAATTTATGAACTGACTATAAACATGACACTTAAAGTAAATATTTCTGGAAACACTTCTTCAAAGAATTTGATCCAAAACCAGTCAGAACTGATGGACATCTTACCAACACCCTGGAGAGGAGACCAGCTCTATCCCCATGCCTTAAAAAGAAGTCTTTCAGCAGAAAGCACCAGGACAGTCTGAGAGATGAAAGACTTTCATACTGTTTATCAGGCACACCAAAAACTAGAAGTAGTGAAGTGTTTAGGAACTAATGCCCAGCTTCACTCCTCACAGACCGCCAGCCAGCTCACCAGAGCAGTGATGAGTTTGAGTCTGACCTTGTAAAGCAGTAAACATAATGAAGACTGGCAGGGAGATACAGTGGAAATGATGCTGAAAAACAAAAGCACATTGTAAGAGAAAAAATAATCGTAACGGGCAGTAGGCAGGACAGAAAATCCTGACATACCTAGGTGTCTGCTGGCAAAAAGGAAAGATATTGTGAAGGTTATTTCTCTGAGAGCAGGGGCAGTGAAGAGGCTATTGTCAATCAGTTCATATAAATGGTTTCCTTCTAGTAAGGACCTAAATTATAAATATTCCTGGGGCTATAAAGCTGTTGAAAGAAACAAAACCAAAGTGATACAGCCATGTGCTGTTCACAATGAGTACCCAAATTGTACAAAACAAGGAAAACAAAACCAACACAAACGAAATATCTGTGCAGTGATTAAGGACTTAAACTTTATTTACTCTAGAAACAGAGCACATCCATGAGAGGTACCTGATTGCAGGCAATAAACACTTTTAAGTTAAAAATGAAAAAGAGATTTATTTACCAACTCAGTTAACAGACAAGACTTGCAGCTGGCAATGAGGAAATGGCCTAATGTTGAAGATTTATTATTAGTTTGAGAATCATGTTTCTGTCTGAAAACTTATCTATTACTATTGACTACCATTCTGAAATTGTATTTATTGTGCGCTGTAGCTCAGGAAAAATAGTACTGCTCTCACTAGTAACAGTCCACAGGGTGTGTAGCGCACTTGTCAGGCGATAGGACTGAGGCACGTCAAGTTAGCTTTTCTTCGTTGTGTCTTGACCTGCCTGGAGCTTTATTTTAACTTGGTTTGGTCGTTAACAGCATTTTTCCTAATGGCTAAGTGGTTATGGACAATTTCTCTTACTTTTGTACAGTGTAAGTGCAGTTTCTATGCAAGGTGGCAGTAATAAGTAGTTATTTTGTGAAGAATGAGGTATTTATCACTCTAAGGCAGTGTAGAAATTTATGACTACGGTGTGGTGCAGAGGAGTGCAACAGGGTAGAACAACAGACGGAGGATGCAGCCTAGGGCAGAAGTCATGGGGTGGTACAAGACAAGGCAGAGGCTGGCATTGGAAACCTCACAGCTACCAACAGCCTATCCGTGGTCCGTTAAAGAAATCTAGCCCAGGAGCTGGGTGAAACTGGGGTAATAAAGAGAACAAGCAACAGCATTTTACAAAGGTAAAATTCGCCATATGCAAGGAATTTGGCTGTAACATTGGCTATCAGATTAATGAAGAAAGAGCAGGATATAAAACCACATTAGAAAACATACGAAATAGCTCCCCTGAGGTGAATCAGAAAATTGGAAAGGTGAGGAGGAAAAGTAAAGCTCATCATATTATACTATTTTTTGTAGTTGAGATTTTTAGGCAATAATGTTCTTTATGTTAGTTTCCTTTCTTTTCCTGCCATAATTTCATCTAATCTAATCACAATCTCTTAGATTTACTGTTAAGACAATGAAGATTTCAATTCTAATAATAAAAAATTATTGGCTTTATGTCTGTGTTGTGTTTCCTTTACGTCCATAATAAGCATTATGAGCACTGATAGCAGGATAAAAAAAAAAAGACATTTACTTATCTTAATTCTTTATCAGGATATAGTGATTATTGTATGAGAAAGAGAGAGTTCTTAAATTACTCCCAGACAGTAAATTGCATCATTTCAATTGAATATCAATGATTAGTGGAAAGCAGCAGGAACTAAGAGAGGGTGTATTCAAGATCTCATTTGAACTTAGAAATGAGCTAGGTAAGACACTAGAGGCAATGTTGCAGGGAATCAGTCTGAAGAGTGTTATAAAGGGCACAGGGAAACTTATTCAGAAGTCTCAGCTGGGAAACATCAGCCTTCACTGGAGCTGTGCCAGGGTACACCAGCTGGGAGCTTGGTCTTGTTACACAAACGTGAGACCAGGGCTCCGCTACTCCTAGATCCTGTGTCAAATCTCTCAGCCCTGGAATGTGCCGAGAGTTTCAACATGTTTCTGTTTCCACGTTTCTGTATAAAACCCACACTTGTTTACAAATCCTACAAATCCTAGGAGGTGGTGGGAAGTGTGGGCAGTCAAGCAGTGGGTAGTCTGGGTGTAATCGCGGGTTAGCTGTAGATTTGCTGATTCGATCAATGCACTCTTTCTGCTCTGCTACCTGCTTCTCTAATTCAATTTCCTCAGCCCTAACCTTCTTGTTCCCAATATAGAGGAGACCTTTGTTTTAGTGTGAGAAATCAGACACTTTCAAATCTAGAGCTGATTGTATTGAAGCGGATTGTGCAGTTTGTTTTGGGCAGCACGCATAAGCAAAACAATCCACTACTTCAAGTCCCTGCAAACGAGGATGTCTGCTGTCTCTCTGTGCAAAACCAGACATGCAGTGCTGCAGGGAGAGATCCAAACACCAGCTCCTGCTCCCAGGAGCATCTGCACCTGGGAGACCAGAACCTGGATAGGATTTATACCCTGTCAACACTGTTGTTTTTACCAAGTTTTCCGCTGTTTGCCTGTCAATGGATACTGCCATACAATGATGGTGGGGTGCATGTGTCTTGGGTGCCTGGCCTCCAAAAGCCCTGTTAGATGAAAGGCACATGAACATTCTCCTTCTGGCTCGTGGAGAGAAGAAATTCACTGTGCTGAGGATGTGCTAGACACACTGAGCAATCAATCTGAGGCAGAATACCCAGCTTTTTTCACTACGAATAAAAGCTGCCAGGGCTTTTGTGTCTTCTGTGGACACCAGCCTCAGCCCTACAAGCTACATTCCACACCTAGCCCCTTAGGTGGAGCAATGCCTAATGTGTTGATCCCAGTGACATTGAAGAAGGGAATTGCTCAATGCTGTCATGAGAGAAATATTCCAAGGTATATCTAGAAATAGAGCATTATCTCTCTAAAGATCTGTCAGAATCAGGTAGGCAAGGATCTTTACTGGTTATAGGTCTGCTAATAAAGCAAACCGATTTCTGAGGATCTCAATTTTATAGGCCAGGGCACAAATCCCACCTACATCTCAAATCAAGTATTTAAACTGTTGTGGATGGTGTGGGCATTGTGTTGCTAATTTGATCTAATCTATCAGACAGAACCACAAAAAACCTCAGTAAAATGGTCAGTAAGTAGAGACTGGGTATGCACTCCCTGATTTTCCTAGTAAGATTACAGATCTATTCTGGTTTTGTAGTTAACATCCATTACCCTATTACTGCCAAATTACGCTGCTCACAAAAAGCACCCTAGTTCTCAAACTGTCTATGACACAACTATTCATAGTATTTTTAATTCATTTTCACCAGCTGTTTTTATCTGAAAACCAGTAACAAAGATGCAGCACTAAACATTATGGTCGGTAATGTGCTATCTTCCACATTACTGTGAAAAATAGGAGAGGCTGGGATGTTTACTTTAAATCTAGTTTCATTTTAAGACCTTCCAGTGAGCAGCCTAAGCCTCCCAGAAAAATTCCAATCCCGAAACAGCCAGGTGGGCCACTGTGGGTCATCACATCAATTCTGCTTTGCAACCCCTGCTACTTCACTAGGTGTCACTTGTGTGATCCTTCTCGCGAAGTCACTGCTTTCAGTGAGGTGTCGTAGGCGCAAGACAAGCATGCAGCAAAAGCTGACGCAAGTCTGAAAGCAAATTCCTAGAAAATGGTTTATCTGCTCAGATCCTCCCCTTTATAGGTTCTTTGGACCAAAGTCAGTCACCTACTGGTCCTGTACAGCTTTTCTGGTCTCACAGTGACTAACGCCCACTCTCCTGTCATGTGACACTGGCTGTCACACACAGCCAGCTTCATCTCTGTCTGTCTGAATCTTTTCTGATACCTCTGTTCTGCCTCAACTCCTTCTGATAAACAGTTCAAACACTGGGAAATGAGTGGGTAGAAAAAAGCACTCGAATGAAAGTTAGACCTGAGCAAGGATCTCTGGTGAGTTGAGAAGGACTCAGCTTCACACAGCACTGCTTAAGTTTCTCTCCTGCAGAGAAAAGTGATTGATCTTGAACAGATGACTGCTACGTTCCCATGAGATGTGAGAATCAAGGAAGAAACTAGGTGCTGTCTTTCCAGATACTTTTATCTACATGTGAGGTTAATTTTCCTATCCCAGTGAAAAGTCAGAGCTGTCAGAGGAAGGAAAAAGGTGCTGTGGGTCACAGTATCAGAATTACAACGGCTTCAGAATCCAAGTTATGATTTCTGATGGAAGCAGAAAGAGCTTAGGATGACTTAAAACATACAGAGACCAGAAAAGCAAATTAATTTAGGAAATGCAAATTGATTCATATCCAGAGCTAAAAGGAGACCTTACAATGGATATTGGCATCCAAACCCAGATGCAGCCCAGAGGTTCCCTTTGTCAGTAACTACAAATCCTGCTAGCTGCCTGCATGAATGCAGTGCTTGCATTACAAAGAGTGCTATTTCCTACAGCCAAATTTAGGTTTCCACATGTGCTCTGACACTTTCTCATTTGAGCAGCTAAGCACCTACTATCCAAGTGTGAGTTGGAAGGCCGCCCAAACCTAGATAAGTCCACCAGAGACCTAACCTATTAAAGATGCTCATATCATGTTTAACTCATGGTCTCTTGCTTGCTTTCATGCTAGCCTGATGGCATTCCTGAATTGGCAGGGGCTGAACTTCAAAAGGAAGGCAAGCTACGAGCAGATCTTCTTGGCACTTGGTGGTTAAGGCTGTCTCTTGTGAAGGGGGCTTTCCTTGCCTCTAACAAAAAAAAAGTCCCTAGCCACGATCTCCCAATTCCAAATGTTCTAAAAAACAGCAGTTGGATGAGAGTACTCCAGCATCACATGCCCATGACCTGTAGATATGTTATAGAAAGGTACCCCAGTGTATTTAAGCCCCTACTGCCAAAACTGGTGCTCTATTCTGTATTCTGGGCAGACAA
>VWZK01009333.1:11118-21608 GCA_013396935.1 Baryphthengus martii
AGACAATGGCCACGAAGTCAGAGGCTGTCAGGAGTTCAGATATATTCCTATACTTGGTACTTTCTACTGGCTGCTTCTGGGGTGCCCCTGAATACATTGGCATGGACCTGTGTAGCCTATTCCATTCTTAGAATAATTCGCTATGAATTACCCTTAAGATTGCCTAAAGTTCTACATTCAGTCCATCTTTAACGTCCAACTCTTTCATGGAATTGCCCTGCTGGGCTAGGTGCTAGAGTTTTTTAGGTACTGTAAAATTTACGTGAAGATGCCCATTGTGCCCATTTCACTTAAATGCCTAGGTTCTTCTAAAAATCTGGTTCATTGAACTTCCAGTATTAAGCATAACACAACAAGGAAAGACCCATAGTCCTTTTGGCATCGACTTCTCTAACTAGCACGATTTTTTATTTTTTTTTATCAGCTCTCTCCTTTATTTCAGCAAGCTCTTTCTTTCTCTTCTAAACAATCTTTTCATTTTGTCCTTATCTTTGGCTAGAGGTTAAGAAGACTCCTCTGTCTGATGTGATCAGCCAGCAGGGTATGCTTATAGCATCAGCTAGCCAGCCTCGACTTTACCTCCCAAGAAACAAAACAAGAAATTCTCCAAGCCAGCTTCCCACAGCCTGGAGGGTCTGCGATTTACAGCTTGTTTGAACTCTCCCAGATGGTAACGCGCCAGGCTGCTGCAACACCACACTTGGTGGCTAGTCCAAAGACACTTCTTCATGCTGATTTATTTGTTCTCTCAACTTCAACAAGATTTTGTGTTTGTGTCTCTCTCTGCTCTCTGGCGTTCTCCAGCCAGTTCCAAAGACTGGACAATTTATGCCATAGACGATTCTTGACCACTTAGCAAAACACATAAAATCTGAAAAATAAAACCAAACATATGACAAAATGTATCAGATCTATTTGATATTTCACGCTGACTAGTAATTTATGACTCTGTAAAATTTAACCCTATCCAGTAAGCACCTTCTCAAAGCTCTCTGTATTATTTTATCCCATGTATTCCAGTTTGGGTTGAAGAAGGAAGAGGAAAGCATGCGCAGAGAGCTTTCTCAAGGGAGGCAGACTACCAGGTATGCTCTGCGGATTTACAGCCCTGTGAATAGTAAATCAGCCATCTACAGGTAAAGAAATACATGCCTGTGCCTGGAAACACGACTTTGCAGTCCTTGCTTTTGTGAGTATTATACAGTTGTGATGTGTGTGGCAGTTATAATAAGTTTGGCACAAAATCATTTGTGCTTAATTACATAAAATATGTTGTTCAGAAATAACACGGCTTATAGTCTTTGGAAATCACTTCAAATATGCTTTTTGCTCAGAGGATCAGTCTGGCACTAAAAACAAAGGAGGCAGTGAGTGTATGTGTGCGCTTGTCTGTACACATGTGTATTTAAAAGCAAATTACCATACAGCCATTTCCTGCACAGTTCCTGATAATTCCTTCAGTTTTAATGCATTAGTAAAGCAAACAAAGAAGTGACTATCAAAGGGTGAAAGGATAAATGGCAGAGCTTTCAACTCAATGAGGTGTCAGGAAGCCCCATCATCTGCACAGTTAAGTTTTGCTTCGGGAGGCTCTTGAAGACACTGTTAGGTTGATACCAGCTTTATCACAAGGAACCAGGACAATAGTTTGGAAAGACGGAAGAGAAATCAAAATATACTTATGAAGGAAGAAAATGAAGTAAAAGGAAGCGAAAACCTAAAAAAAACTTTCAAAGAAGGCTTTTCAACAGAACAGGCAAAACCCCCTGAATTACTTCATTGTAGTATATAATTTGACTCAGAACGTTAGATTCCATGTATTATGTGTAGCTGAATTCCAATATATTCCCTTATCTAATAACAGAATCATAAGAACAATGACATAAAGGGAGACAGAAATATTGAACAGAAATTTTCCAGATGTATTGTGCAAGATTTACAGTTATTAAAATTTGTTAAGAGTGTTCCTAAAGTGATTTCTCCATCTCATGTCTTCATTAGATATTGGGATTTTTATTTTTTTTTCTAAAATATGAGCTAGCTAACTTACCTATTTCCTATGCAACCCACAAGATTGGGTTTGTTGTTGTCCTTTCTTCTCTTTCATCAATCCTGGTACTCTGTGACTAATTTAGGTGCCTCTGTCTCTGAAACTCCACTTGCAAGTCCCAGAAGTCATGAAATCAAATCACCCTTTCAAATCTAATTGTGACTACTAAAGACCTCAAAACACTTATTAATCCACCTGAAAATAAAATCTCACTCCTCCCTTTGTAAAACAGATGAGAAAGTATTGCTTTTTTTCAGGCAGGGGTTGGGTGAGAGGCATAAAGTTGATATCTTTCATCAAGGATGAAACTGAACTGGTAACAAAACCCACAGCTTGTAATGACCTTTAATGACAAGATTTCTCTCCATTACAAATCCCTGGATCCTCCAGGCCTTTCAACAAAGCCTTCCATCAGCTTTTACTGAATATTAAGGCCCCTACAGAGTTTGTGATGAGTACCACAGAGGAAGCAGTGGGTGTCACTGGATCACCACCTCATTTAGCACATGGAGTATCACTAACTGGGGCAGTTGGCTGTTGGAGAATTAGCCATGCACAATACCAGAAATCTTCTTCTTGCCCTGAGATTTCTACCATTGCTTGCTTTTATGTAGTTTTCTGATGAATTTTTGATGTAAGTTCTGGGTATTAACCAAAGCATTGTATCTCATCTCTCAGATATTTTTAAAACAATATTTTTAGTATTGTAATATATTTTCTTTGTTTGTTCTTGCCACACAATCTGCCTAAAGCTATTTCTTCTTTATTACTAAACATAAAATCGGAACAAAAGTTATTTCCTCTGCAAAAGCTCTCTTTCCAAGTCAATTGCACTTTTGCATGAGAAAAAGCTGTAGGGGATTGTCCCCATGAACTTTGAGTGTCTTTCAAATCTTAAGACTGAGAACAGTTCACACTACCTATAAATCTAGCTGCTATCCTTTTTGATCAAAACCTGCACTTTTTAAATTAAACTGCTGCAGTACACAAGCTGCGGGACATTTTAATTTCAATATATCTGTGCACAGTCTCCACTCTGTAAAATTTCACTTCTCTTTTCCCTTCTTCAGTGATACGACATTTTTTCAGTATTTAAATTGCATGTCTAATGGGAAATATTAGGATTTCCCAATTGAACAGAACCCAAGATGATTTAGTCTAGTGTTCTGTCTCCAGAAGCGACCTTTTTCATGCAAACAGGAACGATCTGCCAGCCATATCAGAATTCCTCCTGCCTTCTAAGAGACACTGGATTAAACCCTGACTAAATATATAATATCCCTTCCACTAAATACTGGTTAGAAGAATGAAAAGTTTTGTAAATATTCTGCCCTCCATGAAGTAATTTTGTGGACCTGTGATATTTTGTCCCAGCATAATGTGTGAAAAAGGGTTGTTTGTTTCTTCCTTATCACATTAAATAACCTCATCGTTCCTGTGTTTTAGGGACAGCAGAAGTTCCGGATCTACCATCCTCAATCCATGTGTTATTTTAACTACTTTTATTATCTATGTCTATACCAACATCTATAGCTGTATATATGTCTGCTTATGCCACTTACTACATTTCTGACTTTCTAAGTTATTGCAGTGGCATTGTGCAAAGTAAATAAATGTGCTCCCAAATGGCTAATCATAATAATTTCAATCTCGTGTCATCAGTAACTACTTACAAACAAAATTCCAGGATAAACTTAATTTCTTTTCAAGAGCTAGATTATCGTGCCTTAAATAACCGCTTTTCAAATAGTGCAACTGGAGTCAGTGGAAGTATTTCAGAAATTTGATATGTATGTTTAAATTAGCACTTCCTAGTTCCTTCGTACAGGGGCACACCTTGGCAAACACACCCCTGTGCTAGAAGAACTATCCACACAAGCAGAGAACTCCACTTCATCCATAGTTTGGAAGGTAAAGGTCTCCATGCCCAGAATGATGGGAGTGAAACTTCACAGCCTTGAAAGGAAAGGTGTGAATTAAAGATGGAATAATACTTTAAAAGACTTATTTTACCCAGCATCTTTCGTTACAGTTTTCAGTGTTTGGAATAAAAGTACTAATTAATTGGCCAATATATTAGGTTAATAGTCTAACTGGATCTGCAGGAAAATTTTATTACCAAATGTGGGAAATACCCTCAGACACAAAAATATTCCTCAATATATGAAGCCGATGTAAATGTCCCTAAAATTGTTTAAGATTAATTTAATGTATATTGGTGGATTTTTTTTTTAATTATTATTATTTTCAGGAGTGTTCAGAACTTAATTTCTCCAGTAAAATGTGTCTGTTTTTTTAGTTGGCTGCATTACCAGGTGCCTGGGGAATGTTCCTTATAAACAAAATCAGGCTTTGTGCAGCATTTTTTTCCTTAGTATATAGGGAGCTTGAGACTTTGGAGTGATTGGATTTCATAGTTACAACGAAGTTAAATTCTGAAATGTTACACAGTAACTCTTTATATTTTCTATTCAGTGTGCAGAGGTTCTTTCCAAGGACTATTTAAAATATTCTACAGTATTTCCAGAAACTCAACAGACTTTAAAATTGTGTTAGATGTTATGAATAAAAAGAGCTATGAGAAATAGAACACCTCTGTGCATATTACATTCATTTAATTCTTTGTGTACCTGTAGTAAACTGGGCATACAGAGCTTGAAAAGGAAAAAGCCCAAAGAAGTATTTTTGGCTTAACATGTCTATAGCATCTAGGAGCAGGGCGAGTAGTCTGTGGCTGAATAGCATCAGTGTCATATGTTTTACTTTCACTACAGTGTCTTGACAGCAGAACCACTTAACTCTAAATTGATAGAGAAAGAAGCAAAGGACTGGAGAAAAGTGTGTGCCTGAGTGTTCAAGCACTTAAATACAGATTTCACCTTACTGTAGGATTTTGCCATTTTAAGCACACAAGATTTTGATCCTTCTAGCGCATTCACATTTTGAAATTTTGCTTTATGTGTTTGTGTATGTTCCCCAGTGATATCCATGAAGCCTTCGTCCTAAATGAGCCCACAGGAGGTTTGGTAAGATAGCCTGTCATTGAAAAAATATCGGGAAGGTGAATGAAGGCAGGGGTCTACTAAATAAGAACAATATATTAAGGCACAGGCTTCAACAGACTAAAAAATTAACCACAGAAAAGTGGTAAGACACAAAGAATGATCATATCTGGCTTTGCATAAGGATATACAAGAGTGGATATTTATCAGTGATGGAGATACAAACCTCCATGAAGAATTATGGTCTTCTAGGATGTTTTCCCTCCTCCTAATATCCTTTCCTTTCCTTTCCTCCTCCCTGCTCCATCCCTCCCTCCAGCATCTCCTCAGGGGCAGCAAGGGGGTCATGTATCCCATCTCCTCTTCTGAATTCCTCTACTGTCATTTCTGCCACAGGCATGTCTCATTTGATCAGAAAAACTCCAGGGATTAGTGTTTAACGGTACCCCTCTACATTTTAACCCATCCCAGAGCTTCACAGTGTTTACTCTTAGAGCAGTTACGCCATCACTTCTTTCCTATCCATCATGGAAAAAAGAACAATAGTCCTTACAATAATACAGTAGTTTGTATACTAGTTCTTTTTCCTTGTTTCATGTTTATTTCAGGTAAAGTTCCACCTTGGAGAGTTTTCATGGTGTGGTGTTGAGCTCTCTCATGTCCAGCCTGTGCTGTTCAGGTGTATATTCCCAGTTTCCTGATTTTAGTATGCAGCTGCAGCAGGATTTGTGTCAATACCCTGCTATCCTGAGATTTTCTGAAACACCTCCCTCCCGGATCTCTGATGTTCACCTGGACAGTCTTGCTGAGGGCTTTACCTTGTGCAGCACTTCCTTAGAGACCCTGGTTTTGTTACCCTCCCAACACACAGAAGTTACTGTAGTTCTGCAGTTCTCACTCTTCTGTTTTAGTTTTGAAAACTTCTACAAAGCAGCAATAAATTAGTCATTTATTATTAATGTTCTTTTGGGCATTTTGGCAGAAGTAATTATACAGTCTTACGTTGTTGCGGAAAAAGAAAAATCTTTGCTGTAAATAAAATGTTCAGCGTGGGAATAGAGGGGTTTACCTCATTGCAGGGAATATTTTGCTCCTCATGTAGACCTCCCTGTTCAAATATCTAACTTTCTGTTTTTACAGCTATTCAAGTTATGTGAGCAGTTGGAATTTTTAAAGGGATTTTTATTTTTTTTTTTAATAGAACCTTGTGAAGTGTTTGGTCATATGGATGTTGGTGGGAAGGCAATACTGTGTCTATAGGCCTCATTAAAACGCCAGTGAATTTGAGGCATTTCTCCTCTTTGTCAGGGTAAATCATTGGATGCCTTCTGAGACAAATTTCTGGCTGCTTTGTGCTGCTAGACAGAATATTTTCTCCTATAGATCCAGGTCACTAAGAAAAATGCAAAACAAGAGATTTTTAGGATAGTTAAGGTAAAAAGGCAATGCCCCCTTTGGTGCTACTGTCATTACATGATCACGAAATCGGATTCAATATCCTGAGCTATTTTAACTAGGTTTTGTTATTCTTTTTGTGATACAACCAGCTAGAGCCACAAAAGCACCATTAAGTTACCCAACTGCTCCTCCTCCTCATGGAAATGCAGGAAGACTGTTTTTCTCCTTCTGAATATTGTTACTCATCGTTATAAATGGTTCCAGGAAATTAGAATTTCAGCAATTAAAATGGTTCATTACTGAAAGTAAGTCTTTACCATTTAGCATAGGTTACAAAAATTACATTAATTTCCTAATATTTTCATTCAGGTCTTAATTCCTCCAGAAAACAAGTCATTTCCAAGAAACTCAGCTCTGCAAGAGCCTTACACTGCAAGATGCAAGGAGGCACCACAACTTTATGATGTCTGAGTCCTTGCTACGTTATTTACATGGGAAAATAATGCAATGTCTTAGTGGTGTTAACAGGCAAGCTCAGAAATGGATAGGCAACATTGCAACGAAAGCATTATCCACTCTTTTGCAGGGAAGAAAGAGTGAGAAAACAGCAGCTGCCATCTTACATGGAGCAGGGGTGCTTCCATTGGATGCTCCTGCTGTGAGGGAAAGATTCTCCCTGGCTGAAAACTCAATCAGCTTTTAGCACCAGTTCTGCAAACAGCTTTGACACCTCAGAGTGTTTTAACCCTCTTGAGCTAAACTCTGTACTTCAGGGAATCGTTCTTATCAACAGTCTGGCTGTGTCTGGTCACAAAAACACTTAAAGAAATTGCAGTATTTGAGTCCATGCAGGCTTTCTAAAATTATTTATGCTCTGGATTTAAAGCAAACTGTGAAGCAGTAGTACATTTTCTTCCTTAGGGCACAGTGGCATCTAGTGGTCCTACACTGAGTGGATGGGGAAAGTAAAATGTACAGAAAAAAACCAGACTTTGTGCTACCATAACTTCACATTAAATGATTTTTACAGAGTTGTGTATATAATAAGGTAAAATTTTCAAAACTAATCCATGCTTGCTCTCAGTGAAGAATTTTCAGTGGGGATTAGATACATAAATACCTTTCTGAACCTGGCCTGAAGGACTTGAAGTGTATATGTAAATGAAAACAGACCCTGAGATACATTGGAAACTCTGCTCTATGCTATATTTATTGTTGTGTGTAAATTTTCTCTTTTCCATTCTTTTTCTTTTTTTTCAAAACCACAATTCTTGAAATTGCATGGTTTTGTGAATACATTTGTAGTATGTTCAAATGTTTTCTTCTCTAGAAATCTGGGTAGAGTGCAGCAGGGAAGGAATTTGAGCACTTACACTATTCAGTGACTTCATTTCTGCTCCACTAAAATTGTGCAATTTTAAGTTAACTAGGATGGAACTATTATAGGTACACAGATAACTGTATTCCAGGTTTGGCTAATGTCAGCAATTCGAGTGACTGGAATTTTTAAGTAGTCATATATTTCAGAAATGTGTTATTTAAACTGTATATTATTATGCTGTCTTCAACTTGTTAAAATTTCAGACACTGAGAATCTTTCTCCTCAGTTTTCAGCTCTTTTTGAGAGCATTTGTCATGGTGGTGAGTGATAAAGAGTGTTTCTTCTTTTGGAGCTAAGAAAGAGAGTGGACCAAGGAAGTATTTTAAGATTATGGCTGCACAGACATTCAGCCAGAGAAATGGTCCGTGACTAAATGTATCTAACCCTCTGAGAAGGAATTCTACTCCAAAGTTACTCATTTGGTCTTAATGAGATGATGCAATGTATCTTTAGACAGATGTTTTTATGCAACTCGCATTAGAGGCCGATCCAGCTGAAAAACAAAATACTTCGGTTTGATTTTTAAGTCAGTGTTTGGTCTGTTCACTAATTAACATCCTGATTCTTTTAATTACTGCAGTTAAAATCCAGGTAACGTCCATGAATATCTTCCTGGTTTTGACATTTTGCTTGCTAGTGCATGGCAGAAAAATAAAAGCAGCTGAGATACTGAGATTCACACTGCACACCTGGTAGCTTTAAAATTAGTATTATTGGGAACAATTAAGGGATCTATTTTCTTCTTGAAATGTGGAAGTGCTTCCCGTGAGCATTAGTGGGAGTTAAGTGAGCACGGCCACAGGAGAAAACACCTCTGTGTGTAAAAGAAGGGAGGTTTTACTGTTTGCCACGTTAGAAAAAAATATTTAAAAAAAAAAACTCATATAGAAAATTACAAGAAAGCAGTAACAGTTTTTTCCTGGTTGATGGAAACAACATCGTGGGTCTCATCTGTTTCAGTCACTTTTCACTTAGTGTGTTTATGAGTCTATATGTTAGGTTACTAGTGGAGAGGGAATGGAAAAAAAAAAAAACACACCTCATTGCTGTGGGAAATGCAACAAATACAATGCATTGCTGATTTGGAGCCTGCCTTGCAGAACTCTATGATGACTTTAGCTGTCATATGAAGGCATTTTTTAAAAAAATCACTGAAACAAGCTAGCAGATTTAGAATAAGGACCTGGCAGTTGAACGCTGTAGGATCTAATGCACTTCCTGAGGCAAAATAGAAGCTAGAGAAGGAACTATTCTTACAATGGTGAGGAGGAAATTACTGTACTTTGAACCCTGTCCTTCTCAAAATGACGCAGATCTTGAATGTAAGCAAGTTGTCTGATGACAAACACCGATGCTCATAACAAGTATTTCTGAATCTGTGTGTTTTACATGAGTGAAAGATGGCCACAAATTCTTGTCCCTGATCTCCTGTCAGAAGCATGTCATCCAACCATAGTAGGAGCAAGTTCACGGTGCACTAGGTGAAGAACCAGAAGAAGGGCAGGGCAAAAAGGTTTGTAGTGGATGGTGCTAAATCTGCCTGGCCACCAGTCACCTGTAGTGTTCCTCAGGGATCACTCAAAGGGCCCGTTCTGTTCCATACATTTATCGATGATCTGGGTGTAGGAGTTGAAGGCATCATTATCGAATTTGCTGAAAACTCCAAACTGGGAGATGTTGTTGACTCTTCCAATGAGCAAGTTGCCTTGCAGAGGGATCTACATAGATTGAAGTATCAGGTTGTGATTAATGGGGTGAAATTTAACAAGGCAAAGTGCTGGATTCTGCACCTAGGATGGACTAATGCTGGACATAAGTATAAACTGGGAGAGGAATGGCTGGAGAGCAGCCCTGAAGAAAGAAATCTGGGGGTGCTGGTCAACAGAAGGCTCAGTATCAGCCAGTAATGGACCCTAGCAGACAATAGGGACAATCATACCCTGAGGTGCATCAGACACCTGCAGGACAACAGAGGGGATTATCACTATGTTCAGTGTTGGAGAGGCCTCACCTTGAGTGCTGTGTGCAGTTCTGGGCCATCTGAAAAAGACTGCCTTACCCAACACACAGCTTTAGTTTGTAGGTATTTGCTAAAATAAACCATCCTTACCTTCAGCTAGAAATTTCTCTTTTTAAGGTTTCCTGAAAAAAAAATACATGTGAAAGGAGGCTATGTAGTTTTGGACAGTTTTGGTTAAAACAAGCCTAGTTTTCAAGTAAATTGGATATAAAATAAATGAAATCAATAAAACTCGCTTCAGCAGAGAGATTTTGGAGAAGAATGGAAAGATGGTAACCCAGATTATTATAGGTTACACATAGCATTTTATTCTGACAGCCTATAGTTGAGCAAGAAGCTGGGATTCTTTTAAAAATAAAATACATATTATTGTACACTATGCCTGTCAGGAAATGCACAAGTGAAAGAGTCAAGAAATCAACTTTTAAACCCACTGACAAAACTTCCATGAATATGGTTGTTCAGCTCCACACAAGACAGCTGAGTGGCAGCCTTAAAACTTCTTTCTTGAGACAGTTGCGCAGGCTTGCAAAGCCATGCTCAACCTCACAGAATCACAGAATTATTGAGGCTGGAATAGACCTCTGAGATTATCAATTCAGCATAGGAGCTAACACCCCAACATCAACTAGACCACGG
>VWZK01009346.1:1126-11916 GCA_013396935.1 Baryphthengus martii
TAATGGTAGTTTAATTATTTTCCTTTTTCCTTCTGTGAAAATACATTTACTATTGCTTCTAGCAGGGCAGATATTGCAAGCAATAGAAACTTCACTTTTACTAAATATAAAATAGTTGTAGAGTGTATAAGAAATTTATTTTTCAAAATTATTTTTTTACTCTTTCAGTGGAAGGAAACGCATTTCTTCCCCTCAGTAAAAGAGGAATTAATATTTTATGGTTAAGTCTTGCTGGGTCAGCTAGATGTTATTGTTTTAGTAATAAATATGCTCCAAGATTGTTTTGTTTGTTTTTTTGTTTTTATTGAGGAAGCACTTATTAATGAAGCTCTGACAAACAAATAAACAAATGATAAAAAAAAACCACAACAAAACAATCAAAAAGCAAATCTCAAGCATCTGTTAACCAGATTCCTTTATACTAACAACAACAACCGCAAAACCAGTCAGATAAAATTCAACTAATCTTAGCTTTAATTAGGCAGATAGGAACTGCAAAATGACCAGGCATCAAGCAGTCTCTTTGGTAATACAGAAATGAATTATATTAATTTTCACATACACGAATGAGAATACAAAGGATTTATTTCTTGATTTATATACTGCGATCACCAAGAAGAAACAAATGATACTGCTTTCTGAATTTGAGCGTTGAATGGTTAAAATCATGGGTGATATAGAGATTGCTCTTTCTTATGCCAGCTAACTGCAGTAAGCCCAGAAAAGGTGCTTATTTAGAAAGAGTTGCCCAAAAGCCCTACCGTCCTGGAAGGTGTTTTCCCTGGAGAGCAAGACTTTGTTAAACTTTTGATGCTACAATAAAGCTGTCGAAGACTTCAGGCTGATGTTGATCAAATGTTTTACAGTAACATTACATTTATTGAAAGAAACTGTAATTATAATTTTTAAACCTCTATAAGTTTATATAGTTTTTAGTACATTTTATTGTTATACTTATGACTTTATAAGATAATTTGTACTAGTATCTACCAGTACAGCAGAACCTAAAGTCAATGAAACTGATCTGCCTCCTCAGTCTTCTTACCCAGATCCCCTCCTGCTATGGCAAAGCCTGAGATAAAGACACAATATACCCCACTTGCAGCTATTCTGCAAGAGAAACAGAGGAAGGAAACAAGCTCCAAAGCCTCTAGCATACATTGCTGCCAACCTCTGGACTTGCTGCATAGGCAGAAGCTGGTGTGTTTTACAGGAGAGACAAATACTTGTCTGGTACCGTATAATCCATAGTTCTCTCCTCTTCCCACCATCCTGAATGGCCTTGCAGCTCATCTTTCAGCCATCTCATTATAGCATGGAAGGGAACTATGATTGAAGTTCAGTACATATTTCTAAATTTCAGTTCGTGCTCTTTGACTGCATTCAGCAGCTAGTAATGCCCCAGCACACATTTTTTCCTGCTGAACAGCCTCCTAAAATTGATGTTTATTATAAAAGCAAACATTTTAATCGTGTATAATTTAATTTCATTAAAATACAATGCATTGGTATGACATACAAGTACATCTTAGAGGTGATGGAGATAGTTTCCCATTACTGCATCCTAACCCTTAGCAAATTCTTGCGAAGAGTGATCTTTACCACTGTAAATGCTGGAAGTAGTTGTTGTTAGCATACAGGATAGGATACACTTAGAAGAAAATCTGCTGTTTGTTAATCTGAAAGCACTAATTAAACATTAAGTCATTACACATTATCTGGTGGCCTGTTAAAATTTGGAAAAAAAAAAAAATATCAAAGAGAATTAACTTTCAATAAAGTAAGTGTTGCCACACCAATTTAGCTGTCAAAATAATGAACTGACTCACTTGTAATTATGAAGGACTATTTATTTAGTTGTCTCCCTAGTATTTCCCTATCCAAAACACTGAAGTTCTGGTTTACAAGTTCATTTGACCCACTGGAAACTACAGCACCCAGTTTGCTTTGGGTCTGCATCATAGCAACAAAACACTGAGCCAGACCTTTCTCAAGGAGTCTTTATAGCCTATGCTAAACCTTCATTAAGCTTTTGTGTTCCCCAGAGTGTCCAGCTACACATTTTGTTGCAATAAAATAGTGACAATATTATATCACTAAATATTTTTTTATTATAGCAAAATATGTAACAGGATCTTGCACAAGAAATGATCAATAAAACTTAAATTAGCCTTATAAAACTTAAAATTACAAATATTTCTTCATTCTCAAGAGGCATAATAAAATTCCACACAGCACGAGACATTCAGAAACTGTGAACCTCTGAGTACGTCAATTTATAGCTTGGCAATTTGTTTTTCTCTCAAAGGGCACATTTAACATTGTGTATAGCACAGTGTAGAGACCTGAGTCATTTCTAGCTTGGGTGTCTTTGTGCACATAGAGAACTATTGAGTCATGCAAACGCAAACTCGCATCTTTGAAAGAGTGCAGTAATGCAATTAGACAGCACTTCATACTTTAAACCGACTTATTTAGCTCCAGTTCCAGACTGGAATCACTAAAAAGCTAATACGGCTAAAAATGTAATGTCAGGATAAGAAATCAGTTTAGTCTCACCTTCCTCCACATTTTGAAATATTCTTTACATACTTAACAAAAATATGGATTTCTAACTTTGGTGATACTCCTTGTTTTGAAGCAATTTTCCTTTCCTTGTCTTTTCTCCCCAGTAAGCCTGGCACACTTACACTATTTCTGACTCCATTAACTATTTTAAGAACTGTGATAAAAATCATAGATTATTGTTACTAACTTTTTATCTATTATGCCACTCTATTCGTATCTCTTCCAAAAATTTTCTTAAAGCTATCTCTCTGCTGTGAAGATAACAGACTATCGTTTTCTGGTCATTTTTCGTTTGGCTGTCTACAATTATTTTTGTATATTAACTACTGAAAGAGTAGTATACTTTCCCAACTCTATGCTGTAGCTTCCATTTCAAAGCCTGCCTTGAGGAGCAGAGCATCATGGTTCTGTAGGATGCCCTAATGCTGCATAGAGGCTGGACACAGTGAATTTAAACAGATACACTCTTTACAGCATTGCTCTGGAAGTTTTGTTACTCCAGCGTCATGGCAACACAGGATGAGTTTGGATTAAACTAATTAAGGATGAAGATTAGCGGGTGGTCATAAAATTGATTTTGATATATTATTCTAGAATATGAAGGGAAAATGTCATGAGAAGTGTCATCTGCGCATTGGAAAAAAAATTGTAATTACTAGAAAGAGGATCCTGTAGGCTTTCAAGCTTGACAGGCTACCAGTCGAAGTGTCTTCCAGTAGACAGTCTTCCATTGCCAGGGTATTTGGAATGAGGAATACCAGCAGCAGTAACTGAACAGCTAGTCTAGGTCAGTGAATCTTTTGTCTGTATGGAACCTATGTCAAGGAGCAGAGAAAGTACAGAACCAGCCAAATAATTCAAGACTTGATCTTATCTAAAACCCACAATTATTTTGTACAACTAGCAGAAATTAAATCTTAAACTTTAGTATTAAAATGTTAGCTGAAAGTCTTTTTTTTTTTTTTTTCCTGAAAACAAAC
The DNA here is from genome assembly GCA_013396935.1 of Baryphthengus martii. Lineage (NCBI taxonomy): Eukaryota > Metazoa > Chordata > Aves > Coraciiformes > Momotidae > Baryphthengus > Baryphthengus martii. The sequence goes on from VWZK01009346.1 coordinate 4,675, forward strand.
AGTAATTTGGTGAATGCAAGTAAGTAAATATTTCACAAGACTTAGCCTACTGTCATGGTTTAGGCCCAGTGAGCAACTGAGCACCATGCAGCTCTTTGTTCAGTGCTCCTCACACCCGCAGTAGGATGAGAAGGAGAATTAGGAGAAAAAGTCAAAACCTCATGGGTTGAGATATCGAGAGTTTAATAGAATGACACAAGGAGAGAATAAATAACAGTAATAATCACAAAATGATATATAAAGTGAATAACATAAATCACATCACTTACCAAAACCACCTGACTCTACCATGGCACACAGAGCCCTAATGCCTTCCCGAGCTAGCTCTCTCCTTATATGGTGTTCATGACACCAATATGAGATTGAGTGTCCCATTGGCTGATTCGATTGGCTATCCTGACTGTGGTCCCTCTCAATTTCTTGTGAAAATTAACCTTCTCTTAGTAGAACCCAGGACACCTATCTTTTCGAGCAAGTTCGTTCTGGCGAGTTGATTGCTCAAACAGCACAGTGATAAGGTTTGGTAGAAATACCAATTTGCATTTGAAAAGATTTTACCATAGAACTAGTATTTATTTTTTATGATGTCTTGTCCTTACCCTCAAAAGCACCCTCAAAAAAGGGTCTCCACCATTTTACTGGTTTTATAAAGGAATTGATTGAGTGAATTCAGTCTAGTTACAGAAATTATCTGAAATTTTTTATCAAATACTCATGTCTATTGAGTACATTAAAAATTTAGGGAGTAGATATATGTGTATATGTCCATACATATTTTAAATACACCTGGTCAAAAAGACCAAAAACCTACTTTACAAAGCTCAGCTGGGCCTTAGGTCAACAGTCATGACTAATTCCTACTTAAAGTCCTCTGTGTGTTGGTTTACTTTCCAGTATTTTTCCGAAGTTAATACAAAACTGAAGAAGTACAATACTGTATAATTAAAAAATTGAAAGCATTGTGATAAAAATCAGCCCTAGGATTTCACAAGCAACAAATACTATCACTAATAATTCTGGAAATCAATAGTCCTTTAGATAAAATGTTCCAGGATTGAATAAATAAATCTGGAATTAGTAACATAAGTAAACTTGGAATTCAAATTTGCTATATATGCATAAACTAAAACCACTGAGAACATTCAGTATTACTGGTAAAAAAATGTAAAATATAAATAAATAAAACATTAATTGTAGTTTGCTTTCTTCCTACTGATAAAATATTGGAATAAGTCTTCCAAAAGATGAAAGCAACAAAAATATACAAGCCCTAATTCTCAAATATGCAAGCTCTGTTTCTCCAATGAACGACTGAGTCTCACTTGCTTCATGGAAATTTTGTCATAACTACAGAAATTTGAAGAAACACCCATCCCTTTTTGTGGCCATCTTAAAGAAAAGCAATAAATGAATGAGCATGATAAAACAAATGGGCTGTAGTAATACTAGTAGTGACTGAGCTTGGATACACACTCATTTATTACTTTTGCACATAATTTGTTGAATGCATAAGGTATATTCAACAAGGACGGTCATGCTATAATAGATTAAAACGAAGAAACATGAATTACACTGAAATAAACTTCAGGAAATTTTGTAAAGCTGGATTAAGAATTTTTGTATTATTTTACTTTGTAAATTATCAGAATGTTTGTTATTTTCTGAAAAGCAATAAAGGATTATAAATGGCAGTAGAGGTGGGAGAGGGAAAATGAGGACTGAGGAGGCAGAAGAAGCGGGGAGGGTCTGGACCTGTGTTATCTGTCTACTTGCAACAGTAACTGACACTAGTAGTTCACCTTACGCGTATCAAAATATATCATGTATCCCTATGGGATCTTAAACATCAACCTAATAATGTAATTCATCCTCTAAGGAGCTTCAGATAAGAGGATTTTCTTGTGTATTGCTAGTGACTGTAATGTTAGAAAGGCAGATAATATGAGTATTACTTTCACCACAACTGGTAGATTTGCAAGCTTTCCCTACGTTATGTCCTGACATTTCAAATTAGGTGCCAAATCTAGTTGTAAGCACAAAAAACTTTTGTGAAAACTGTCAGAATATGATTTTGTACCACATAACTCTCACTCTCAATTTATACTGTTTTCTAGTACTGGCTTTGCCAACATATTCTGTTTATAACATGCAGGTGTTTTGCTTTTGTAGACCCATATATGATTCCTTTATAGCTTCCAATATGTGCAGAGGCTTACCCACAATGTCCTTTTTCAAGTTAATTTCATGTTTTCCTTGACCTAGAACACACCTATTGAGAAATCCATCTACTTTTATGAACAGAAAGATTTTCACTGGGAAAAAAATCTTTCCATCAATAATTCTGCCAGGTCTTGTGACAAAATGTAAGAGTAATATAGAATCTTTATAATGGCATAGAAAGACCATGCCTGTTAGTATAACCCATAGAAACCAGCTGTAGTGACTAAGCATCTCCAAAGCTTGTTACTGTGTGAGAATACTCATTGCATGGAGCTTTGAAGATACTGTTATTATCCTGATAAAATCTTCTCAAACACTGTGTATGTTTACTTTTGGAAAGGCAGGCAAAAGGTGCTAGAATTCTGCCAGAATAACTATTTCACTTTCATTTGGCAGTATTACTTCCAGAAGATCCTGAACTGATGATTTCTTAAGAGAACATGCAGTACATGTCTGATTATAGCAGACTTGTCTGCTATAATTACTTGTCTGATTATAGCAGTCAAAATATTAAAAGATTTAAATTCAAATAGATTACAAAATCCTTTGTGTGACAGCTTTTGTCAATATGAATGCTATTTTGCTACAGCCTTCCTAGAAGGCACCTCACATGAGTTAACAGAAATATAAAGGTTGTCATTAGTAGTAGTACACAATTTCACCTACAGCGAGCACACAGGTAGTAAATAAATTGCTCACGTGAGAAGTGGATAAATCCAATTTATTTGCATTTACTCTTGAATGCATGAGCAGATAAGAGTATTTATAAATGTCATATTCTCATGGTTCATCACCGTATGCAACTTAAACTGTTTCTCCCCATTCTCATAGGGAAAGCAGGGCTTTGGAGAGGCTAGGTGGGGTAATGGACATGACACACATGACCTCCTCCCATCAAACATTTATGACTCAGGGAAACACATAATTGTCACCAACATTCCCAAGTATGGTAGTGTTATTTCACATGTACAATCATTTCTATTTTGTTGTTAAACGTACACAGAATTTAATACGCTTGTTTCCTACTTAGTGTATAATACAGATTAGTAGATTGATATTAAAAATTCTTACTGGTTAATATCAAGAATGTGTTTGCGGATGTGGTGAGAGACATCCTTTAGCTGAAGTGGTCTCCATCGATTCACTTAAGCCACACTACATCACCTACTTCACTGTTACTGTGAGAGTACTTGGAAAGAGCTGAAAATGCAGTGATCATTGCACTCATGAGTCCTTTGATATTTCATCCACTTTTTATTGGTCTCATATAAGGTACCTATGCCTAAATGGAATTTCATATGGTTTATCTCTGCTTTTATTGAGATACATCACCTAGTCTATCTTGCGCTACCTCCAGAATTTAGATGACTTAGGATCTGAGCAGTTTGAAGAGGAAGTCAATATTTAATACTGGATAGGGTCCCCTATTCTTAATACTTGTTTAAAATTTAGTTTCCTTGAACGTAGGACTATATATTAGCCTGTGAGAATTAGAGCATGACAAATTCAATCTGCAAAATTGAAATTGTACCTCTTAAAGATTTGTTTTTAGTAAGAGTTTATTATATCATTAAATTAAAATGATAGATGTAATCCTAATTTCTGGAAGTCCTGATTGAATTTTGTCAGTATTTCCTTGAATCAGAAATGCCAACATGACTCATTCTTGTCTCCTAGCAGAAAATGTGAACTATCATTAATAAAACAGCTGCTAAAAATCTCTACTTAGCACTCACCAGTAATAAATTCTAAAAATGAAACTTTTCATTGTTTTGTAGACTAAAGGAAGAGTTTCAAAATCTCAGGATACTTCTACATAATGAAAAATACACATTTTTTAAAGTCTAAGCCCCGCTTTATATCCTAGGACAAATTTAATGTTAAAAGAGTATATATTCAGCTTAAGGAAGGGCATTTGAAAAAAAATCACTATACCTACATTCACAGTAGTGAAATTCAGAACCGCTTAAGGTGCCATTGTCCGAAAAAAAAATGGAAGACTAAGGACTCCTGAAAATTGAAGAGCAGCTTGCAGACTTTTTATTGGAAAAAAAATAAAAAAAAAAATCTTCTGGGTTTTCTTCCATTTCTGAAAGTTTCTTTTCAAGACCAGAACACCATTTATTGTGGCATAAAGGATTCAGCATAATATGTAAAATTTTAAAGGAATTATATCAGGATTTTGTGCTTGGATTTTTATATCATGCTTTCAGTGTTTGTGCTCCTCAAGTTAGAGGTTCTCTGTAAGCTGTGCACAGAATATTATTTAATATACCATAAATTCAATAAAAGTTTTATTTATGGCTAAATAGCATATGCAGTCTTAAGAATTTGGTATGTAGCCCACAGCGAAATAACTGACCAAGAAATGGTGGGGGGAAGACCATACGTAGCAGTGGTATACTGTGTTCAGCCAACACTATGAAAAGAAGGAGTCAAGTCTGCAATTAGCAATTAGGTTTGCAACAATTACTTTGCTCTACTGGTTCTCTATAGATCACCAGATAAACAAAATAACATGGGTAATTATGGGTTCTATTATAGTGCTGTCTTGTGTAAAAGTCATTTTCTGGATTGAATACTTTAAAATAGCTTGGAATTTTAACAATAGTTTTCAGAACATCCAGACTGTGAACATTATACCCTTAGGGTGTCAGTTTTGACTCCCAGTTTTGACTCCAAAATTGCTTAAGTCTGTATGGTCTCACAAATACATTTCTCTCCTTTCATGATTATAGAATTTAACACTGGCTTTTGCAGGAAAATGATACAGAACAGGTAGCCAAACTAAATCAGAGCTATTATTAGGTTCAGTGGGAAACGTGACTTCATTGAAAGTGGCACTTACATCAAATGGTATTTTCCATAATTTTCTTAGATGTTTTCTGAGATAACCAACGCATATATTATAGTAGATGCAAGGATATCTGTATCTTATATATTTTCCATATAACAAAATCAGTCCTGGCCCAGCACATCAGAGTCTGTATTAGCATCTGCATCGTTTCATATATTGCAATAAAATGAGACCACAAATGTAAAGTCGACAAAGGAGATGAATGCCACAGTGATTTACAAAACGTTTTGTCAGTCTGCTGACAGCTATTGCATTTCACTGGCCACTGGTGCCTGTAGAAGTGCTCTACTCTGAAATACTGAATGCCACAGAAGACCTAATTCAATTCTTTGCTGTGCTTGAGAAGGCTGAATTCGCATAGTACAGAGTGATTAGGATATTCACTGAAGAGGAAGAGATTACTTTTAGACCCAACCCAGTCATTTAAAAGTATCTAAGAGATGTTAGTACTACACAGTTACTGTAATAAGGATAAGAAACATCTTCTAGAATGTAAAAGCTAAAAGGAGTACTCTCCTGCCCAAAATTCTGCTTAATGTTCTTTTTATCGTTCTTGGTTAAGTAACTGTTTTGAAGAATCCTACATTCTGGTATTTCTTCTGAAACTCTTGCTGTAATAAGTACTGTTCATATACAAAGTACAGAACATAAAAAGGCAAAGTGAGTTGTTATACAAGCAAAAATTAAATTATAATTTAATAAAGGATAACAACATCAACAATCCAGAATGCTTTTTTCTTTGTTTGTTTTTTTTTAAATAATAGGTATTTTAGAAATATATTCCCAGAAAACTATTCTCTCATTTGTCCACAGAAATTCAGGCAATGCATTGCAGTGGCTTTTTATTTATTTGTTTTACCAGTAGGAAGTTATTCCTTGTGCCTAATCTAGATCTGTCTAATTTAAGCCATTTTCTTTTTCTTTTTATCTTGGCCAGGAGAATGATTTTTTTTATTTTTATTGAAGATGTGTACTTGGAGATGTATCTGACTCATTTTTTCCTTATGCAAGAAGAGTTTTGTAATGTAATTGTTTACAATCATAACTAAATTTAAAGAAAGAATTATCTTACTAACCTTTACTTCCAACTTCTTGTTCTTATTCCAATAGTTGCATTACTCTCAAAGAGTAGCCTGTGAACACAGAACTTCTTCCATATACTAGGTTAAAAAAACAAGACTATAATTTGTATACAAGTAGCAACCTCTAGAAACAATATAGGAACTCACAACATGAAGTGGAGTGTTTCCTTTCCAAATCTGAATTTTACACTTGTAGGTGCTACATTGTTGTGCATACATGGCTTTGTTCTGAGTTGACTGTAGCAAAAATTCAGCTGCAGAAAAGGGAAAAATCACTTTACATTTTTGTAGGTATATTTTTATTACATACTAGCCACTCTCTACTACATTATAGCCACTCTATAAAAACAAAAATAGCTAACGATCATTTCTTTCTCTACTTGTAAAATGGCATCAGTTTTAGTAAATTTGATGTTTCCTTATTTTCACTGATGTTTTATGCATTTGTGTGGAAATTAATTTATAAAACACCCATCACTAGTTCTTGCTGCTAATTGAAGAGCTTGCTTATGTCAACAGATGCATATCAGGTTTTTTAAACAAAGACAGTGTTGTTGCTCCACAGGTAATCCCTACACTTCTATACTATTCTCCTATTCTCCTCTAGGGCACTTGACATTCCAATGGGAACAGGGCAGTGGTGTGTACAAGTCAGCTTTGCTAGTGCCTTTCAGTGTTGTTTTTAATGTAAAGCCAAGCTCTATTTCAAATATAAACTGAAGTAATTTTAAAAGCTTCACTGGAGACGCTTGAAATGTGTACAGCTGTGACAAGGCACACTTTAACACCTGACATTTTTAGTAGTTTGAAGCATCACTAAGTGAGTTTGAAATGGTGATGAACTCATGAAAGTGTTTCTCTACAGCTGAGAAGAATACACTAGATAATGCTTATTCAGATGCTTAGTAACGAAAGAGATTATGATAAACAATACCACCACTGTATTCAGCATTTATATGTTTTCTAGGTGAGATATTCTGATCTTTTACAAGTCCCTTCTTGTCTCTAAGTCTTTGATTTTAATTTTTGATTCTGTAATGGAACCAAAGATAAACTCACTGTCCCGGTTTGAGACGAATTCAG
>VWZK01009352.1:1335-13334 GCA_013396935.1 Baryphthengus martii
AAAAAAAAAGTTTAAATCCCACTGCTCCATACATCCCGGTGAGTTCACGTTTTTCCAGGGGTGAAATTCCACGGCCATGGGGCTCTTTGAGCCTGCACTTTCCCTGAGCGAGATTTTCACCGAAAACTGGATTTCAGAGAGGCTTAATGCATCTTCTCTTGCCCTCAGCCTCCTCCGCCCCCAAAACATCCAATACCTTCCCTCTTGCCTTCCTGCTCAGCCCGGAATGAATGGCACAACTGCATCAGGGGTCTTACACAAGGACAAGGGCACGATCAGGATCGCGCAGGAACAGAGGATCAGATCGATGTCGGGCTACAGATTTCAACTAAACCTCTCAACCTGGAGCTCTGACTCTATGGTCATGCTACTATCAGAAACTCGTCTTTTGGACTTTAAAAAAAAATAAATAAATAAAATAATTCCCAGTGCTAACAAGGAAAGTTGCCGTATAACGCCCACGAGGAAAACAATGAGAAAAATGTAAAATGTAGACAAACAGCTCAGCCACCTGCTGATTGTATTGGACTACTAGGCACACAGCTGCAGCTGCCCCTGGGTCTGGACAGCGAGCATCCTCAGTCCTCATCTACTTGTTTTCCAAAAGAGAGAGGTCACAAGCATCAGGGTTTCTCCTGGGGCTCCAGAAATGCAGATACTGGCTCTGCACTTTGTAAAGAAAACTGAGTAAAACTCAGCTAACTTTCAACTGTTCCTCGTGCTGTCCTTTGATCCTTGCAGGCCGGGCACCCTCTCCTGACTATCTCTTGGGCGTTTCGTGTCGAAGGGCCCCAGAAACTGTCCGTGCTGGAGGAGTGCAGGCAGGGGTACAGCCCATAGGCAGAGTCAAGCGACAAGCCTGCTTTTTGGGAAGGAGTGGCCTGCTTCCTTACATCTTCAGTGGCACAGGCAGGCAGCTGGAGAAAGTATCCTGCTCGTCCCCCAGGGCCAAACCCCCTTCCCTGGGAGAGGACTCTCTCCTTTCACTCTCTGAAGTGGGCCCCTCGCCCGGCGGAACCCAGCGGAGCTGGTTTGAGATCCTCCGGGCGCATTTAATGGAGAGATGCGCTCTTTGCAGCTGAGTAGATCTGCCCTCTGAGATGGTTCGCTTTTAAAGGAGATTAGGGGGAAAGAAAAAAAAAAAAAAAAAAAAAAAAAAAGGAAAAAAGTAGATCCTACGTCCCTAAGAGAAATATTTGATCAGTTGTGTCCTTCGTGCTCGTCCTGTTGAGTTCACTGGGATTAAACGTGATACAGAGAGAGCAGCTCCCCATATGTCCCTAAGGGAAGTATTTGATCGGTTTTGTCCTTCGGATTACTCGTCCTGCTGAGTTTGCCGATGTTAGGCGCGGCACAGCGTGAGCCGGTCCCCGCCTGGACAAGAGCGGAGAGCAGCGCGCCTGGGCCTGGACACCGAGGAGCTGCCCCGCTTCCCACCCGACTCCTCCTCACCCGGGACTCAGAGCCCGGCCTTTCCCAACCGGCAACGCCGCCTGATTGCTGGGACAAAAAGGATCAAATCCTGCAGGCCCTCCCTATTACCTCCCCAGCAGGTCTGTAGGGGGAAAGGGATTCTGGAGGCTTGGAAAAAAACGGAAGGTGCCACTTGGTTTTCCGTGCTTGCTATTCCCGTAGGTCTTTCTCCCACGAGATCCCATCGGTCGGCGGCTCAAATGGGCCTCTCCTGGGGAAAGACGGAGAGAATGGTACGCAGACACTTCCGCCTGGAAGATACGGCCGTTTATCCAGAAGGGCCGATCGGATAGTTCCCTCGATCCCCCCCTCCCCAAATTTTACCTCACTCTGTTGACACGTGGTGCGCTGCAATCGGCAGAGACCGCGGGATGAAATCCACACCGCCGCCCCGCCCCGCTCCCCCCTCCTGCCGACGATACCGACAAGGCCGCAGGAACCTCCAAATCCTTGTCTGCCGGCGCGAGGCGGGTGCGGCCCCCAGCGTAATCGCCGTCCCCAGCACTGGCTGTCGGAGGGTCATCGTCCGCCGAGTCATGAGTGTGAGCTCTTTTCAGGCACTTTTAGGGGTATCTAGCCCATAAATTAAGGCGCCTGGGTGTAGCGGGACGATATTAATGAAATGGACGTTTTCCTCCTCCCTTTCCCCGTCAGCACCAGTCTTTTATTTGCATTTATGAGGACGAAATTCCCTCTGCCGTGCGGGGAAGAAGCGGCGCCGCAGGTTTACGAGGTGCTCTAGGGACTTCAGTGCTCCGAAGGGGCTGGGACACCCCGGAAGGGGGACACCTCGAGGGCTGCTCGCGCCTCCGCGCTCTTCCCGGGCGCCGTGAGGCGGGAAACCCGGATCCGAGCTGCTTCGGGGGATACAAACGGGTCCGTGTGTTTGGGTGCGCGGGGAAGTTCCCAGCCCCGAGCTAGCGGCGCAGGGCACCCCGGAGAGAGATTTGCATCTGGCTTTCCCTCACTCCGCCCGCCGGCCTGTAGGAAAACGGCGCTCCTCCTGGGCTTCCCGCAAGCCGGGTCTTTGGGGACAGGAGCCACCCTCGGGGCAGATGACTTTTCCCCACCTGCCCTCCTCTCCCCTTTTAATCCGCCGGTGCTTTCCGACCCAGGGCGGCACAGTAAAAAGGGCCGCGAGAGAGGGCGGAGAGTCGGGCTCCGGGTTCCGCACCTGATTACGCATCGCGACCGCGGGACGCTGAGCGAGGGGAGGGCGGTGATGGCCTTTCCCCTGCCCCGAGCAACCTCCTCGCTGGCAGCAGATAGCGGAGCAGGAGCTCGGGAGTAGAATTCAGACCCTTTCCCCTATCATTCCGCTGGGGTCGGGAACATTCTGTCTGCGGAGAAAGCCTGAGGGAGGAGAGCGGGGCCTGCGAGCAGGAAAGCTGGGGCCAAACATAACGCCCGGGAAGGAAGATTTCAGACTAGAGTAATTTTTATGCTCTCCTTTCTTATAGCTGCCATTATCTCTCACTTCTTTTCATTTCATTTCTTTTTTTTTTTTTTAACTCTTTCTACTTTTTCTCCTTTTTTTCTTTCCTTTTTTTCCCCCCTTGTTTCTCTTTTCGAGAGTGGAGGTGGGGGGTAGGGGTGTGGAAAGGAGTAATTCTGCTGAACAGAAAAGCCAGGCCAGGGAAGGAGTTTCTTTTGACTGCTCACGGTGATCTATCCAGGCCCTCTAATTAGAGAGGGATCCAGGGTGGCATTAGTTTCCAAACATTTTAATCGAGCTTTAAGCAGAGCTCTTTTCAATGGCAGGAGATAAATGTAGCAACTGTTACCGTCCCCCTGAATGGCCACCTCCCATGGCGGGCATTCAGCTTTCCTTTCACAAGCCCTAAGCAGTTTAGTCTATGGACCCAGCAACACTCCACATATCTTCTAATTAGTCTAATTAGAAAGGTGGATTGATAGATGCAAGGAAGACAGAGTTAAGTTAGGAAGATGCTCAATGCTGCCAATCTGCTCCGGGGAGCAGTTTATTCTCTGTGGGAGGAAAAAGAAATAAAGGAAAAGAAAAAAAAAAAAAAAAGAAAAAGAAAAAGAAAAAAAGAAGAAAGAGCGAGAGAAAATCCCGGAGTCTGATGAGAAGGACAGGTCCGAAGGCATCCGAGAGGCAGGAGCTGCTGTCTCTTAATCGAGGGAAACACATAACCGAGGTGCCGTTCCTAGCCGGTTTTTTTCCCCGGTGCGTTGGCTGTTTGCTGTCCTGGGCTGGAAGTGCTGCCTGATGCACAGCACAGCCCCGGGCAGCGCCATCAGGGCACCGTTCCGGATTTGCGTCTGGGACGCGAGGCCCCGCAATCACACACGCGTGGTGGGCATGGACGAGAAAGAAGAAGACACCGAGATGCGGTTTGCTTCTCGGGTCCCCACCTCGGCTTATCACCTCCCACGCTGCCGCCGGAGAACGGGGAGCCGGGACTCGTAGAGACTCCGTCGAGGCTGCGTTTGTGCAGCAATGCGTGATAGGGGTCTGATTAGGAAGTAGGGGCAGGCGGGAGGCTGAGAAGGGTCTCCGCCCCACATGCCAGCCCACCTCCTCTCAGGGAAGAAGGTGAGGAGGGAAGCAGCGCGGTGGCTTGACGAAGTCTGAACCTTTAATTGCGCGATAGATTAGGGAGAGGAGCATGGCGCTGTGCCCGCAGGTGTCAAAACAGAGGACAAGTCGGTCGGCCGGGGCAGCAGGGCAGGGCCTTCTCACCCCGTCCCCGGCTAACGTCACCTTGGTAAGTCTTCTGCCCGCAGATGGGAAGGGGGAGGACGCGAGAGGACAGAGCCGGCGGATCGCAAGTCCCTCCGGGCCACAGCGGGAATCAGGATGCCGTGTGGGGTCCTCTCCTCGCCACGGCCTGGGCAAGCACGTCCATAGGTGGGCTCTCCCGTTTATCTTCCGCCAGGACGGCACAAAAGCCCTCAGGGGAGACCTGACGGAGAGAAAGCCTTCGACCACTCGCTTCGGAACCCTGCGGCGATTGACCCCTTCCGACCCCTCACCTCGCCGCCCCCTTTCCTTGCTCCTTTCCCCCGCTACCTGCCGCTCCTCGCACTTGCTCGCTCTCTGGCAGATTGGAATTACGAACCAAATGGTGAGCGCACAGGAAAAAAGAGGGGGGACGGGATGGCATGGGGGGTGGGGGTTGTGTGGTGGAATTAAGACCTAGCCTGTCAAAGTTCCTAATCAAACTGCTGGCGAAAGGGGATTCGCAGACAAAAGGAAACAATGGAAGTCTCGTTAGATCATTTTTCTGGACATTGTTTATGGTCTGGAAGGGATCAATCGTTTCAAAATGTTACCAGTAAAAATGATCCTGTGTGGAATGCAGCTAATCCTTTTAGGTTCCTGTCAACTGTTTCCACTCAAGGAATCCGATTTTTCAAATCAAAGGTGCAGAACTCAATTGCCAAGGGATTTATAGCGCCGGCACCGGGCTCTCAGCCTGCCCCACCCCCTTCCCTCCAGCCCCAGCGCCTCACGGTGTCTCCAAACGCCCCGCGTGGGTGCCGAAGGTAGGACCAGGCTGGGCCACGGCTTGTCCAGGGCGGAGTGGGTTATCAGCCCCGGGCTCTCCCTCGACGGCAGCTGCGGGCCGCTCTGCCGGCAGGCCGCCAGATGCCCAGAGAGAATGAGGTCGGGAGGCAGCATACCTGAGGCCAGGAGGAGGCGCGGAGCAGCCAGTCGCTCTCCAGCCGAGCTCTGCCGTCTTTGCCCCGGCGCGGCAGCGGAGATTTCGCGCCGTTCACTCGGGCGAGCCGGTCCTGCTCGCAGCCATAGGCGCAGCAGCAGCTCCGGGGCTAGGTTCAAAGGCTTTTGTGGGAGCGCTGGGTTTGGCTTGCCCGTGTGTTAGCAAGTTGTTGCAGGCTTCCTCTGGGTGGGGAGGAGGCTGGAGAGGAAGGGAGTCGGTTTAAAAGCAGAGACATCCCCATCGCTTGTCAGTAGCTCGGCTCGGGTGCGGAGGCCGGGGACTTGCCTCATGGGCGGGCATGAAGTATGACCAGGGTCTCCCCCGAAAAACGGCTTCCAGTCGGCAGAGAGCTGAACACCCGAGGAAGAGCCATCGTGAGGAGAGTCGTACTGAAAGCGATCTAAAGAGGTTAATTTCCAGAGAAGGGCTGCCCTTTGGCTTCTCATACAGAAACTGGAGACCGAGGGGAGGAGGTCTGCCTTGCGATGTTAGCGGGGCCGCCGGCTGCCGAGCGCTTGCGAGACGGTACGAGGGCACATATTCGTGCGCGCTGCCCCATACCCAGGGCTGTCTGCACGAAGAAAGACAAGAAAAGGACATTCAGGAAAGTGAGGAGGATTACTGATAGAACTCACCGAGATGCGCCAGGTGGGATTTTGTGCAATCAGAGACAGACTGGAATGGATAGTATAAATTACTTTCCACGGTCCATAATATACCACCCCATCCGCTTTCGGACAAACCAGTCACCTGACATGCCTGACCCTTCTTACTCTGCGCTTGACAATTTTATTTATTTTTTTTTCCACAATGGTTCTTTTAATTGTGAACTGTTGATCCGAAGAGACTGTTTTACTTTACCCCTCTCTTCCTGCACCCGACAGGTGGAATTTCCCTGCATACACGTATATTAGAAAGCTATCGGTTTCGTCTAGTGGTTGCTAAATAAGCAGATGTGATAGTGTTTATTTTATGAAAAGAAAACCCGAGGAAGACACCTCATTTATCATGATCGTGTGTATTTAATATATTTCATGTATGCAGGTGTGCATGCGCTCTCCCTTAATTAAAGTTGAGAAGCAGATCTAGTTCCACTCCGTGGGAAGAGCCGCACTCCCAGGTTTTACACGAACTTTCCAAAGAGGGGGCATTTGGAGCCACCACCGCAGTGCCACAGATGCAAGGGCGCGGGTCGGTGGCAGCACCGGGTCCCGAGCACACACGCCTGAACATTTCGATGCACGCAGACGGTTTTCTGAGTGGAGGGGAAAGAAATACCTTCGGATTAATCGTGGATAAGACTTTCCCAGTCTCAGACAAAGAATTAAGGCAACAACTGAAATCCCTTTTTATCCTTTTGCTTCCAACATAAATCTTATAATTTGTCATCTAAATATGGGGCCCTGCAGACTTCTGCATGCCGTTTTGCTCCATCAACGAAAGGGAAACTTAGATTCAATTCAACAGGTCTCTTGAGGTTTGGAAATAGGGCAAGTTTAATTATTTTTATTAAACAAAAAAACAACACAACTTTCTTTCTGAATTCAGTTCAAGGATATAATTTCTGAAATTGGCTAAATACTACATTTTGAAAAAAAATAATTAAAAACTCTTCCGTACAGAACAGTTAATATTTTTTTCTGCTTTCTGGGCACTCCGGGGCCTAGCCGACAGGTCTGTCCTCCGAGGCGCAGACCGCAGCGGGACGCCGCTGCCCCTCACTGCGGCAGCCCGCGGAGTCTGAGCCCTGCACTAAAGGCACGACTTTGTATGACGCGCATCTTCCGCAGGGTTCCCGTGCTGCTGACTGCCGAGCCACTCGCGAGTGTCTTCCCGTTCCTACAGACAGGCTCAGCGTGGAGTGTCGCAGCAGCCTCTCTGTCCTGCTGCGCACCCGCGCACAGCCCGCGGTGTCACCGGCGCTGTTGCACCCGAGTAGGCCACCAGTCTCGCCGAAGAGCTCGCAGCATTCCCCTCAACCTCGCAGCCTTTGCCTCTCCTCTTTTGCGTCCCTCCGGGAGCCACGCGGAGAGGGGGATCGGGCAGCGAGGCGGTGACCGGCGGGGCTGTGAGGTCGGCAGCCCGCAAGCCACCCCTTCGGGCAGGGGCAGTGGCGGGACACAGCGCCCGTCTGCAAGAGAAAAACATGAACAAGGAGTTTACCGATTTGCAGTTCGCCTGCAGGTCTTCGTCTCCCCCCAAATCGGTGGGCACCCATCTGTGCAGAGAGACTACGAACATATTTTCTGCCACAGAATGAATCTGAAAGCAGCTCGTTCCTATTGAGAGTGTTATTTTTCTGCACTCACGTACGGCCACACATTTGTGCTCGGATCTTTTCCCCGCACCTTAGACGTGCTTTGCGGCGCAGGAAGGAGCAGAGAACGGAGAGCCCATGGCGGCTGCTCGACGTGGCTTTTACAGTGCGGGCTGCGGAGGAGAAAGAACTTGCGGAGAAGCGCTACAGTGACCTGCGGCAGGTCACCGGGAGCAGCGGAAGCGGAAGGCGAGAGGACACTTACCTGCTCGGGAGACGCCCGGCTGCGGGTACGCGGCGGCCGATCCCCGAGTCTCGCCGGTGTTTGCGGCCCGGCGCTGCGCCGAAAGAGGAGCGGGAGAAGCTTTGCTGCGGGTGCAAGAACCACTGGAAATAAGCTGAAAAACGGATCTGTTTTGGTTAGCAAGTCCCAGACCAGGGATCGTTTGGCCACGATCATAATTTCCGTTATTTCTGTCAAACAGAGTATTATCGGAGACTACTGAAGTAGTTACTGTAAGTAATGAAGGAAAGTATTATATACGGAGCAGAGCCTCCGGGCCGTGCCAAGGAATTATTAAACCAGATCCACTTTCCAACAGATCCCACGCACAGGCCTCAAACTCGGCAGGGGTGACCGTGCGCTCTGCCCTCGCCACCAGCGCTGCAAGAAAAGGAGCAGCTGAGAGCAGGTGAGGCTCTCGCCCTCCCTTTCACCTTCCAGCCTCGGGGACGGGATTGACACTGTGTACTTTAAACCAGCCTGCAAGAACGGGGAGTGCACCAGCCGACATCTCGCTGCCCCCAAGGCTGCCTGTCGCTGTCCCCGAAAGTATAAATAGGAGCGAACACATGGCCCGAAGGAGCTGAGGATGGGGAAGGTTTGGGAGGAGATCAGCTTCAGTGATGGGGTGTCGCGCACTGGGCCCCCCGGGCCGCTCTGCCCGCTACAGCCCACGGCGGCGCGGGCAGAGCCAGCACGATGTCGGGCCCCTCTACGCAGGACGAGGGGAGCGCTCCAGCGGGAAGCGCGCAGCGTGCGGACGTGCAAACTAATCAGCTTCGAAACGGGGGAGGGAAGAGGAAACGTCTTTTATAGGGGATGTGGAAAGGGACCTAACACAGTCCTGCTTGAGAGAAACGTTATACAAGATGCTTGAAAAGAAATAATTAAAAAAAACACCCCTAATTAAAAATACATAAATCACCCAACAGAAACAAAGAAATATGTGGAAGGAAACGTTTCTGGATAGAGACACTGTGTGTGGCATAAAAAGCGATTGAATACATAAGGGCTTCATTAAATTCCCAATAGATAACATTTGGCTAAATCTATCCCTAGATTAAAACTCTGCATAATAGCATCATAAACGAAAAAGTTTCTTTTTGTGTGGTCCTTCTGGAGGAACTGATTGAAACATTAGCCCCCTCATAGAGCAATCCCCTCCCAATTCTGCTCCAGTAATTCGTCTCTCAGCCCTACGGGGGTATGATGAGAAAAGGAGACGGGTTAATGAAGCCACACTTTGTAGTTGGGAGGAGGAGAAGGAGGCGACACCATCCTGTTTGTCCCACCAGCTTGTTTATTAGGGCCCAACCTTTTTTGGAGGAATCGTTCGCCCAAGCTCCGTTCCTGCGAGGACTACACGTCCCCTCTGTTCGCCTTGAAAAAGGGGTGGGGGGGCCACGGCAGGTCATTTGCATGCGAATGGGGAGCTGCAGCCCGGTGGTGCTGTGAGCCCATCAAAGGGCTGCGGGGCCAGCGCATTTTCTGGCGGCACCTGCTCCGGCGCAGGGGCGCGGGGAACGGGGACCTCCGAGCCCTGAGGCCGAGACCGGGAGGCTTCTCCGCGAACTGGGAGAAAACAAACCAAGGCGGTCTTTCCTCAGCATCACAGACGCCTTCCCCGTCTCCTTTACTTAGCATTTAAAAAAAAAAAAAAAAAAGCAAGCTGCACCGCATACTACAATTAGCTCATGCTAGCTTCTCTACCAACTCCCAGGTAAAGAGCCCGGCCGCACAAGATGTAGAAGACTGGCATAAAGCTTGGAAAGAACAAGCGGCCGAGCAGTTTCTTTACCATATACCTTTGCGAGTGGTTTTGCTCTGAAGAGACTCGAGGGAAGGGCGGTGGGCGCGCTCGGACCCTCAGCCGTCTGGGACAGGCCGCGCCGGCCTCCGCGCAAGGGAGGTCGCCAGGCTCCCCAGGGTTTTCTGCGGGCAAGCCAAGAGAAACA
The DNA here is from genome assembly GCA_013396935.1 of Baryphthengus martii. Lineage (NCBI taxonomy): Eukaryota > Metazoa > Chordata > Aves > Coraciiformes > Momotidae > Baryphthengus > Baryphthengus martii. Next base: position 10,993 of record VWZK01009352.1, read on the forward strand.
AATACCGGGTCTCTAGAAGCCGCTCTTCCCATCTAACCATTTGGGGACAGCACAAGGACTCAGATGGCCGGGCAGCTGCTCGAGCAGTTAGAAGCCAGGCCGACAGCAAGCAGCATCCCTTCTCAGGGACCCCGGCATCGCCGCGCTCAGGGTTACAGCCGTCTTGCCCCTCGCAAAGTCTTTCCGTGCTTAATTTCAGCCGCACCTCCGAAGAGCCCCCTAACCGAGCCGGTACCCCGCGCTTGACCAGCGCGGCGGCCCAGAACATCCCCCCGACCGGGCCCGGGGAAAGCGAGTTAATGGGTCCCTCGTGAGAAGGATATTCTCCCCGCGAAGGGTCCCTACGCGGTGGCTCTGAGATCTTTTCCTTTTAGTTTTAGAAATTAAACGGGACTCTTTACTTGTCCTCTAAGGGCCCCAGGACACCTAAAGAGGCCCTCCAACTGCAGGCTGCAAATGGAGCTCAGCAGAGGTCTTATGTCCAGTCTTTCAGTTTACTGAAAACCATTAATTTAATCCTGCATTGCTACAAACAAATCAGAAAAGCATCATTTTTCTATCCACTAGAATACTTAAAAACAAGGCGATGAGGTGCTTCGATATGTAAAAGTATGTAACCACACAACGTTCCCCTCCTCTCTACTAAAGGCATCCCTCCGATTTTCCTATTTTATTTTTTTTATTCACACCATTTATCCCTGAATCTACCACAATGTTATAAACACAAGGCCGTCCTTTAAAAGTGCCTTGCTGATCTGAAAAATGCGTATTCCTAGTCCACAATAAGCAACCACACGCCTACTCTTAGAACGTCCGATTCTCTTTTCATGCCTAAGATCCGAATATTTGAGGCAGGTTTTTTGGTTAAAAAATAATTTTAGTTTATGAAATAGATATCTATCGACCTGATGCGAGTTAAGACGACAGTCCAGATTCAGAAAAGCAGCTTTCACGGTTTGTTTCATATACTTATGTATCCTTACTTCAACAGCTCGTGCAATTAATCAGCTCGCCATACGAGGCTTTTCCAACGCTCATTTTATATTTTACGTATTGAAAAGTAGAAACACATGTCCCTACTATCAAGACAGAAACATAAGTGTCTAGAATAAATCTCTCTGAAGTTCAGTACGCGCCCCTATATTCCTCTGGGCCTCTTGGTAATCAAATGGTGGTACAGTTGTGACTTAGACACACTCAAAGGTATAAAAATATTTTTCAGCTAGCTTTTTAATCAGTCCCCTGATTGGTGCCTTACAGAACTGGGCTTTACCCCCACGAGAGACACCTATTTATATTTACTCTCTCTTTTGCCCTTGCTCCCTTTTTCTTGTTGTTGTTGTTTTGTTTGGTTTGTGGATGTCGTTGGGTTTTTTTTGGTCGATTTTTTTTTTTCTTTTTGCCTTTCATTCTCTGCTAGGGTTAACAATGGTTTGATTGCAAAGATCGTATTCTGATCTTCTTCTTCTTCGTGGTCAAATTCGGACATAACGAATATCAAGATGTAAAATTATTTGGCTATTGTGCTATTAATCCCGAAACAAAAAAATATCAATGTCTCAGAGAAGGGAGAAGTATTAAGGAGGGAAGGGTCCGAAGCCAATTTTTTGACTGGGCTGCTTTGGTCTTTGGGTTAGATTTTGATTTTTTCTTTTTTTTTTGTTGAAAATTAAAATTTTTATTTTTGAAAATGTGTAAAAATTTTACATTAAAACGGTACAATAATACTTGCCAGTAATTTTTAACAATATTCCTTGTAAAGAATACGCATAAAGTACAAAATAAAAAACTCCGTAGGTCTATTATAATACAAAACACAGGTTAAAATAAGAAATGATAATCTTGACTTTCTTCTGTGTAAACATGTTAATCTTTTCTTTTCTTTATAAAAGTACATGAGACAAGTGTACTAAAATGAAAAAGTATTGCTTTGCTGTCCTCCCTCAAGCCTTTTTTTTTTCCTGTACATCACTTTTTTTTCAAGCTCCTAGACCTGAGAATCTCTGAACTTTAACGGTTTAGAGACGTTATTTATCACCTTTTTTTTTTTTTTTAAAGGAGTAACGAGTAACTTTTCATCAGCGTGACTACCTCCCCGTACTAGACTTGGCTTTGCATAAATACAGCGGATGCCCACCGAGCCCCACCGCGCAATCCCCACGCAAAGCCGAAGCCCCTCCGGTCGGCGTCCGCCGTGCGTCCGAGCGGCGAAGAAAGGAGATACCCCGGATCCTACCTTCGGAAAGACTCCCAAACCCTTAACAGTTAGAGATCCGCGCCGAGAAGCCGGGGGCGGTGGGCAGGGCGGCGGCCGGTGGCAGGCCACCCCCGGCGCTCCCCAG